>VUYV01000676.1:0-75159 GCA_008711295.1 Anarhynchus alexandrinus | reverse complement strand
TTGTGTTGTGCGCTCTCCCCCGGCGGCGGCGCTTCCCCTCCCCTCCCACGGATCAAACTTTTCTCGCGCCACGGTGTCCCGGCGGGGCCACCCACTCGTGTCCGCGGGGCGGCGTGGGCCGCGGTGGTGGTGGTGGTGGGGGGTGTGTTGGGGAGGGTTGTGTATGTGCGTGCGTGTGTTGCTTCTCTCGGTCTCGCCGATCGCTGGCTGGTGGGTGGGGGGCGCCCGTCCTGCCGCGCTCCCCGTCACGAGTGGGACCCACGGTGGGCGAAGCGGCCTCCCACTCCACGGGGGGCACCAGTCGTGTGTCGTGTCACCCCCANTCGTGGTGAGGATTCGGCCGTGTAAAGGGAGCTCCGGCCCGTTTGTTTGAAGGGCTTTGTTGTTTATAACTTCTGCTCCGGAGAAGTTTGCCGTGGCGAAAAGCAGATTTATTTGGGTTTACGTGCGCCGGAGTCACAACTGGAACGATTATGATCTGTCAAAATAAATGCGGAGATGAAGCTGATTGTTTAACAAAAAAATCTGTGTAGCTCTTAAGCTGTTTAAATATTTAGCCAGGAATACTTAGTGGCATTTTCAGGTGGTTTGGTTTTTTTTTTTTGGGTTTTGTTTCTTTTTTTTTTTTGATTTGGAGCCACATTTTGTCCTTGGTTACACCTGCATCTGTCCAGACTAACGCCTGCAAGTAATGCACTTATTCTGGTGTAATTGAAGAGAGGATTTGTTCACTCCAACAAATCTGCCCGCATGGTTGGTGTTAGCCTTGTGTAAGCAATAACGAGCAAATGCTGAGGTCATGACGAGACTCAATTTTACCACCATTTCTCACCTGGTGAGCCCGTGCACCAGTGCCCTGCTCAAAGCAAAGAGAGGAGGAGTGTGAAGAGATGTTTGTCGGCAAGAGTGAGGTTTGCATGCTTCTGTTTTGGACAAAATTCTGTTCTTCCTCAAACAAAGCCCCAGTTTTCATCGTTAGGGGTTTTATGGGAATAGGGGCTCGAGAATTTGGCCGTAGTCCTTTTTGGTGGGGAAGCAAAGAGCAAGTTTTATGGTCAGAACTTGGTAGGGCGTTTTAGAAACTGTCTTTATTCTGTTTCACTTCTTATTTGTTTATTTTCCACTTGAAATGAAAATAATTGCTGTGCTTGTTTCTCTTTGCCAAGGCAAGAATGGCTACTTCTTGCATCCTGTCGTAATCCTGTATCACTAGAAAGGAGCGCAGAAACATTACCCAGTTCTGCCAGCTAATATCACATTCAGATAAAACAATAGCTCGCACACTGAGACTTGACATACTTTTAATGTTCATGTGATAGGTGGCACATTTTGACCTAACGATTTCATGCTGCGTTGAGAAATAATGTCACAAAATCATTGTTAGGTGCTTTTTCCTGCAGCTCGGTATGTATGTTGAGAAAGTTGTTTCTGCGGATCAGAGGGAGATGAAGGTGTCTAAGGCACAAGCCCAGTGTGGCAGGAATTACTGTGTACGTTGCAGCCTGAAGTTTTTATTGTGACTTCAGTGTTGGTGAGGAGGTTGTGAGAGGCTGGTGGAGTGAGATATCTCAGCCTTGGTGAGATGTTTAGGTGTTAACATGCTTGAGTTGAGATAAGAAGCCCTGGGTGCCATGGAGAGGTGCCCTGGTATTTATACATCTTATGCTCTGGGTCTGCCCCCGGCTCGTTGGAGGCCGTGGAGGTTTCTCCCCAGGTTCTAGAAGACACTTGTTCCCAGCACGTGACAAGACTGCTCCAGCCCAGGCTTTGTGCTTGAACTTCAGCCTTTTCTCAGGCTTAGCACAGCTGAAAGTGTGCAGAAATAGTGTTTTTTCTGCTTGATGTGAAAAACAGTGAGAACCAAAGTGCAGAATATACTCACTGCTGGTAGATCTAAACCCACGGTCCAGAAGAGGGGAAGTAGGCAGGTGGTGGCTCGCATGAGAAGGGATAGCCACCGCAAAGGGATGAGGCTCAGCTCTCTGCTTATGAGGACATCTTTGCAGCAGTAGGTATGTGAGGTGGGTGACTGTGGGGTGTCACCGTAGGATCTTCTTATGAATTCTGTGTATAAAGTTGCAAACAGGAACAAGACTTTCCATATAGCTTTGTTTTACCTGTCCTTTACTAAATGCTTTTTGTTGGGGTGACTGAAAAAGCCCAAATTGTGCAAAATACCAGGTTGTGTGAAGCTCATAGATGACAAAGGGACACAGGTGCTGCATAAGAAGTATCCCATAGCTGCTGTAGCTTTAGTAGGAGTCATCCATGTCTGTTGTGCTTACGTTGATAAAAGTTCCCGTCCCTTGAAGCAAACCTATCTTTTTAACCAGCTCCCACTCTCGGAGCTGCTTTTCTGTCCAGGTGTCAGTAGCCTTCTCATGCTTCTCATGTGTAAATTGTTTGGTGTAGAAATAGGGGCCATCTGCTTCTAGTTATCTGTCTCTGGGTTTATGGCAGCCTGTACCTTGATCTCTCTAATGTTTGCATGGGGAAGAGAGGGGAAGAGGGAGTTGAATGAAGACAGTAGGTTCTCATTGTTGATTTTATTTTTTTTTTTCCTTGGTGTGACAGTTGAGCAAATCCAGTGTCATTGCAGGTGTGGCCAGACTGACCTTCGCTGGCCTTACTAGGCTCTGGTGTAGCGATGTGGGGTGTAGGCCTGCCCCCTACGCGGGGGACCATATTGGAGGTCTCTCCTTCAGAAACCAGCACTCACTCTGTAGTTAAGGAGCTGAGATGTGATCCTACAGTTCGATCTGATTCCCCACATCCTCCGGTGAGTAGCCTTGCTGGAACTAACAGCAGCAAGGTCTGCGGTTCACTCCAGAGCAGATACTCACGCATCACTTCCCTGACCTCCCCAAATCTTCCAGCCTGTAAAAAGAGAAAGGCGCAGACGCTCAGTACGTGTGTTAGTGTGATCGGTGGCTTGTCAAGCTGACCACTTCCCCTGGCTTGGTGTAGCCCAGGCTGCACCGCTGGTGTGTTTGTTACTGACTATAATAGCATGAGGTTCTCCAAACCCAGGTGGGCACTTTAGACACCAGTTTGACAGGGAAAGGGCATTTCTCAAGACATGATAAATCAATCCATTGGAGTGACTTTCTCCATGATGGGCTCAGGCAGTGCTGGCGAGGAGGTTTCTGCAGAGCTGTCTGGCAAGGTGTGATTTCGTGAAGATGTTTGTCTCCCTCCTACCCCCTGGTGTGGAGGACTCCGGGCAGGAGAACGACGTGACATGGCTGTTGACATGCCGTGGCGAAGATGGTTCACTGTGATGAGAAATGAAATCTGACCTGAATGTTAAGATAGCTTAAAGCCTTGGAAGTACTTGATGTTTCCTGAGTCAGCTCTGACCATCCCTATGGAGTAAGCACTTGGTTTCAGGTTTTCTGAACACTGAGTAAGGTAATGAGGTTTTTCTGCGGATGTTTGTTTAGCTTCAACTCAGGCAGTTCATCTGACAAGCCTGAAATGGGACACAGATATTTATAAAGCACGGGTAGAAGTGGGGTGGGGCGGGGAGGGGGAGACTTGCATTTAAATGGGGATTCTTGTTTCATAAAACTGGCACAATTTCTCACCGTGCGTTTGCTGAGCTAATTTCTGTTCAGCATGCAGGCATTAGTCTGTTTTGAGACCATGCTGAATTATCGTCAGGTAAAGCCCAATATAATTAATTACAAATGAGAAATGCTGACAAATATTTGTCAAGGAGCTGTTTAATGAGCTTCAAATTGTGTCAGATGATTCCATCCACCTAGTGTAAATAATTTTTAAGCAATTGTTCCACTGTGTTTGTGTGATTTAGGCAGATGTTAGCTACGGCAGTTTTACACGTTGGACAGCTAATACGGGACTAGATGGAGTAAAGCTTAACAGCTGATGCGGGCTTTAAAGCAGAGACACTACTGTTACACAAACAAAACGTGGAAGTAACAGGAAGGTTTTGAAAATGCTGTGGTCTCAGTTGTGTGTCTGTGTGCGCTGACAGTGTAGCTCTGTGTATACATCTGAATGCAGGAATTTGCTTTAATAACCGTTGTGTGATACCCATCGCTAGGCACGGCCCACTGAAAATAGAAATAGCTTGGCCGGGTGACAGCAGAAGCTTTGATCTGGACACCAGAATGACTGGCTTGCAGTGTGGTTTTCCTCCCCAAATCATTCTCTTCTCACCAGCCTTTTAGCTGGCCTGATTAGCCTGTTTACTTAAATTCTCAGAGATTTCAAGCAAGTTTGTTCTGCCTTGTCTCTGTCCCTTCATATTTCAAAAAGAATTTGATCTTCATGCCTTACTGCAGCAGCATCATAACATCAGGTGTTTGTTCAGTGCTGTCAGCAAATCTTGGTAGCCCTTCTTGTGTTTATTGACTGCTTAGATGCTTAGGTGTTTGTCCTAGTCTCTGTTTGCACATGCAAGTCTGCAGATTTAGACCAGCAGAGAAAAGAAGGGAGTAACTAAATGAAGATATCTGCAGATGGTGAGAGGCATAAGGTTTTGTGTGACACTGGGATATCATACGAAGCGATGCGCTTATTATTTTCACTGTGTATTTAGAGGAAACAGTCAATTGACCTGAGATCAAATTTCGAGATACCTTGACAGAGCAACTGAATCTCTTGATGAAAACCCTCAGCAACTAGACCTGAAAAAACAGCAACCCAAACTGGAAGCGGGACTGGAAACAGCAGGATGCATATTCCACAAAAGGAAACCCCTTGGGTAATTTTTGAAAGTTGTGTTAGTATCATTTGGGCACCTGAATACCTTTAAAATACTTTAAAATTACTTTTAAAAGCCTGATACCTTTCTGGGAGGCGGGGCACCGGTAACTCCCACTGATTTCAGTAGCTGCTGAAGAGCTGAAACTGTCTCTTTGGGCAGATAATGACTGAGGATTATGGTGGTTACATAAATATTCCTGTAAACTCCTGAAGGTAACAGTGTAATGAAGGTGGGGATTTTTGCCCTTCCCGTAGGTGGTAGTAGGAGGCACAATGGCCTTGAGTTGAAGAAGGAAGAGTTTAAACCATAAGGACAAGTTCTTTAGATAAATGTGATTCAGTTAGTCTCTACTGGCCCCGCTCTTTAAGATTAACATTAATGGGAATTATGCCACATATCAATAGGACAAAAGACACTCTCATCTTTTTTTTTTTTTTATCTTGGCATCTTTTTTCCCTGCTATTTTGGTGAGAAAGTAAGCCCTTTCTCATTAAATATCTGGGGCTTCTGCTGGGATGAAGGAGTGTAAAGAAACAGATTTATAAAATAAGGGTAAAGGATCAGGAACTTGGAAGGAAAATGATCACCAGGGAAAGGCGAAAAAAAAACATCAGCAGAAAGACATCAAGGGGCTGAGTAATTGAAAGATTGAGTTACAACACTGAGATCAATAGAGAAATATCAGGGACTCGATGGGAACACTGAGAACTAGAGGGGGATGTTGTTACCAAAAGTGGAAGTTTCAGGTAAGATCCATTGCTGTGTACGTAAGTGCTCCTCGGTGCGAGCCCTGCCGTCGGTACCGAGGGGGAATACTCAACAAAATCTGTCCCCACTTAAAAAGTTGTTAAACCTGGTAACTCTTCAGCTGGGAGGAAGGCAGAACGATTCATCACTCAATGAGATGGCCCCCTGTTTCCCCCTGTCTCTGCTATGATTTTTTGGTTTTTTTAAGGACTGTTTCTCTCAGTTTGACTGGAAGACCCTGCCACATTACACCGGGGGTCTGACCTGCAGCCTTGTAATTATCTGCAGCTAAATTAGAAGTTTAATCTTTGTTCTGAGCAACAATAAGTTGAGTCAGATAGGTTTTAAAAATAGCCCAAGCTCAAGTTTAGTGAAGTCTCAAATGCAATTAATAAAAGGGTAATGGAGTTAGGAAGTTGCGGGCTGAAATGTGGAAATGTTTAACTCTCAGTTTTCCTTTACTTGAACTGCAGTGCTTTGCTGAGGCAGCGTCGCCGTAGTTCTGCGCGGGGAAATTGCTTCCAACATTTCTCTGTGTTCTTGTACATTATCCTTATGATTTATCAGTTCAGTATCTGTGTTCTCGTTGGGGTTTGGCTCGGTATGCGCCACAAATTACCAGCTGTACGCATTTTTTGTATAGTCAGTTTGTTGTCGTTTTGACTCGATGCCAAGCCCTGGTGAAGACCACTTCAGAACATCATAGTCCTCTAAAGTCCTTTGTTGTAAAATGGATATGAAAATCCACTTTGCAAGTAACGAGAAATGGCTAATGCAGGTAGGGATTTGTTTTGCTGTAACAGCAGAACATGCAGTGGCAATTTGTCAGATCCCAGCTCAGCTCTGCTGTACTATTTGCCTTTAAATAGTGTGTTACCTTAATATCTTGAGATTTTTCTCCTTGTATCTTGGCAACACTACTGCTGAAGTTCACACACTCATGCGGTGGAGGGAGAAGGTTTTAACCAAAAGGGTAACTCTTTAGTCTGGTAAATATTATGGGAAGGAGTTGTGGTTCTGTCCTCCTCTCTGCAGGAGTGGTGGAATAAAAGTCAGAAAAGCAGCAGATTATTCCTTGGCACTGCGCTGTTTGTGAGTTTTTGCCTATCAGGTTTAATTTGATCACGTTGCACGACACATGCTCCATGTGGATTTACTTGGTATTTGGTGTGCCTCTTGGTCCTACTGGTTTTAAAATCCCTGGAGACAAAGACATGGGAGGTGTGCAGAGGTGTATTGATATCTGATGCGCCCAAGTTCCTGGCTGTCTGAACTTTACATTGCGTAATGCTGGCTGATGCACGTATTCCTGATATGATTAATATCCCAAGTCCAAATGGGAATAGTTACTCCACAGCCATGCAGGAGATCAGTTTGGTGTTCTCTGCAGAAATGGTCACCCGTTAATCTGTCTCACATGTGCTTGCCAGCTTCCCAAAGTGGAAGTTGCTTCTCCTTTAGAATCAGTGCTTTTATAAATTGCCTCTTTTCATACTTTTGTTTGATACCAAAGGGGATTTACTGGTTTGGGAATAAAACCACTGCCGATCTGTCTTCCCCATCCACAAGCCTGGGCTTGTCCTTCATTGAATGAGCTCATGAAAACAAGCAAACATCTTCAGCCTTTGAGGCGTGTCCTGTGCTGGGCATTTGAATGAAACCATCTGGGGCAGGTTTTTGGCTGCAGGGTGACAGCACACACCTTGGTCGGACAAGTGGATGGAGGTGGGCACCAGGAGGTTCGAGGTTAGATTAGCTTTTAGGTGGCTGAAGTTCTGGAGAGGTACTCCTTGTGTTGCAGAGTAATTGTAAGAGTTGTGTCGGACTTTAAAATGTGTTTTACACTCCTGTGCAGTCAAACAGTGGTCAGATCCAGAACCAAATTCGTGAAGGTTTGTGGGAAGCCTTGCTCCATAATAGACTGACTATGAGAGGGACAATTTTTAAGGGGAGAGTCTGTAACAGTGATAATATCTGGTGCAGATACCCCCTTACCTGTCAGTGAAACCTTCAAGCCACTGTCACCTTTTTTCCCTACATGCAGGTACAGGTTACCATGTCCCAGGTGACCCACCCTTGGGGTGCTCTGGAGTGTCCTACAGCTGCTGACTCACCCTCCCGGTATAATAAAGGTGTTTTCATTTCTTTGCCCATGAAGTGGAACCAAGGAGATGGAAGTGCTTGCCACTGACTTCTCCTGGGCCACACACAGGTGGCTCACAGGCACGGGAGAGCGGTGTCCCTGGGTACTAACATGAGTAACTTCTCCCTCCTGGCAAGTTTTGACAGCCCATGTTTTGCTGTTTGCACACCATCTCCTATTGCTGAGACTTAGATGAGTTATGAACATGGTGATAATTGCTCAAGGCATTGATTTTTATTTATTTTCGCTCTGGAAGTCCTAAGTGACCTGAGACCTTTCAGCCTGAGAATGTACTTCAGTTTTCTTACACGGATGGTGGAAATAGAGGAGAGGCAGCCAAAGGGCCTAGCTCATTGCTGGGAACTGGGGATGTCCAACTGGGGGACTGTAAGCTCTGTTGTTCACTGGGCTCCTGACCACTTTTGTCACCTTCGTTTTGGCTTCTGCATGTCCAGGTGCTTAGCACCGGGTGTCTCTGGAGGGTGCCACGAGTGTCCTTCAAGGGTCCTCCAGAAACTGGCGTCTGGTCCCCAGCTTCCAGAAGGCCCAGGGGAAGGAGCTGGGAGGTGCCGCTGTTGCAGGAGCTGGGTAACATACGCTCTCCAGCTTGCTCCAGAGCCAGCCAGATGTGTAGAACGGCTGGGCATGATGTGGTATCCATCGGAGCGGGCACTGATGGAGGGTGGAGGCAGCGAAAGTAGTTTTGACCTCTGAGGAGTCCGTGTGGTAAGAAGGCAAGCGAAGAAGTGCTGCTGTTGGGGACGATTTATGTTGTAACTCTGTTAGTGTTGTGGGTTTTAATGCACGTCAAGGGCACTTTGACCTTTGAATGGAATCCTTTGGTGTGAAATTGCGTCTTTTCTCCTCTCTTTTCTTCTCTTAAAGAAAATTCAAAATAAATACTGCAAATCAAAACCGTCTGTTTTGAGGGGACCAAATTGCCTCTCTTTATTTTATGGGATTTGGATATTACTGAACGATTAAAAGTCCTGGTAATTTTTACTGGCTGGCTATTGTGCTTGTAGGCAGTGACTCTTCTAGCATTAGTCATTTTAACTATGGAAAAAAATAATAAAAATGCAATTAATGTGGCTCAACAGCTGAGTCTGCTGGACTTTAAAAAAAAAAAAGAAAAAAAGAAAATTTTAATGAGTTCTGGGATCAGAAAGATACATCTGGTGGATGGATTTGCCAAGTTTTCAACCTCAGAATGTGTGTTGAAAAACTCAGTGAATTATGTAGCTACAAAAGTGGATCTTTGCATGTTTATAAGACCTCAGTGCAATCTCCTTATATTTGCCTAATGACAAACAGACATTCTCGCGGAGGCGCAGCCCAGAAGGACGCACATGTGCTGAAACGGCTCTGTAAGCTGATAGTATTTGTATCAGAATGCTGCTACTAGGGAAGGAATTTTAGAGGATCCATTAAATATAGGGGGGAAAAAAGTATCTTGGTATTGGATGAAAGAAAAGAGAAGGAAGGGAAAGGGGAGGGGGGAGAGAGAGGAGAGGGAGCACTGAAACTTTAAATGTACATGATGTGTGGGCTAAGATACTGTGCCTCCACTGCTGAACCAGAAAATTTATAACAACTGTTTGTCATGTGTGTGTATTTATAGCCATTCACATAATGAAGAAGTTTCATGAGGTTGTAATAACATATCAAGATGGATGTAATTAAAACAGAAGCAAATTGACACCTCTAGATTAAAGGCAAACTCTAAACTAATACACCTGTACGCTGTCACTTATGTATTAGTTGTCTGGGGCAGTCTGCCAGATATGCAAATAAAAAGACATTGGCAAATTTCCTTGGCTGTGCGGTTATGAAAAACCCAACTATTTAATCTTTTACCTAGCCCTCTTCGGGTTTGTAGCAACGGTAGAATTTATCAATTTGGTGTCACTGATGGTTTGTGATGGGAACGGGCTGAATGGTATGGAGGGGTGGGAAAGGAGCAAGAAGAAGCACCGAGCAGGTGATTGCTGGAGAATAATCCTCTTTACAGTGGGACCCTTCCCTTAGGAGAGAGGCGTCAACTGGACTGTTTCACATCTGTCCTAATGCTCGAAACTCTAGAGGACTAAAGAGTCCTTGACATTGACTTTCTTGCAGCATTTGAGCTCAGTTAACTGCTTTTGAAAACTGCGCTGTAACAACAGGTTTTGGTTCTGTCACGCTGCAGGTGACTGGGGTTGCCGGTAAGGAAAGTCCTCCTAAAATGTAAATGTTTCAGATATAGTGCCACAAATCTGATGTAAATCATTACTGAGTCTGTGAAATATACAATATATATAAAGTATCTTAGCATATAAAGCTAAGCATATACATCTTAGCATATATAAGCTATGAAGTATCTTAGCAATTTTAAGTAATAGTGTTTTTCAATTTGTTTCAATTTGCAGAAGACTGACTAAGGTTTTTCCCGTGGAGTTGTGGACACCTGTATAGTGAATTTGAGCCTGCAGTCAAAGGGTTGGCTCTCGGAATTAACGCTTTCGGGGTTCTTAGAAACAGTCTGCAAACTACTGATATAAAATAGGCTGTTGGTATGGAGCAGGAAGGGAATTATTTGCCTTGTTAGTTCCGGGCCTGTGAATGGAAGTACCAGCCTTGCTTTGCAGTACCTTGCGCCCCAGATAACCTGCGTTCCTCTAAAAGCCCCAGGGGTGGAAGTAGGTCCTTGTGTGTAACCCCCATGGCTGGTGATTAGGGTTTGCTGTTAAACAGCTGATGCTGGTACCTCCGGCTCCTCCTCCCTGAGTGTGAAAACTCCTACCTTTGGTGGATTTGGTGGCATTTCCTGTGGGAGCGGCTGTCCCAGAGAGATCTGCATCCCTCTGCCGCTTCCAGTGACCTCCTCAGATGGTTGCAGGCGCTTGGGTTAGTGACATTGATTTATAGGTAGATTGTCACGACTGTGGGTCTGGAGAGCTCAGTGAAGCCCCAAGTTCTTGAATTCAGTTTTGAACTTGGGCTTGAAGTTCTTTTCCCCGGTTGGAGAGGAACCAGAAGGAAATCCAGGCATGCGCCTTGCGAGGCGTTGCATTCCTGAGCCCGCTCCTGCCCACGGGGGCTGCCCTGCCGCGGAGAGGTGGCTGCGAAATGCACCTATCTTCAGGGAGGTGGCTGTATAAAAGCCCCAGTGGGCATGTTTTGTTATATTTTTTCTGAATTAAGACGACTCCTTTTTTAGTACATCTGGACATTAAGGATCATTCATGCGGGGTACGTGGCTTCAAAGGGATTTCAAATGGTAGGATTTCTGTCTTCAATACTTCAACAACTTTTCTTCCACCTTTAATCTTTCATGAGCGGAAGCTTCAAAAGATAATTAGTAAAACATGCTTTTATCTGCATTTATCTCAAAACATGATTAATTTTTTAACTGCAATTACAGCAATCATTTCAAGTTTCCTCTATATTAATGAGTAAAGGATTTTTTTTTTCTTGAGAGAGCGAGCCTAAATATGGCTATATTGGCCAAGTTGAAAGGTACGTTTATGAGTGTGCTTTTTGTTTTCATTGCTAGGGATTGAATTTCCGGTTCCAGGAAGTAATATTTCACATGGATTAAAGTCTTTGAAATGTTCTTGCCCGGCTTCACTGGATCATTTTGAGGAGCTGACAATGATAAGAACCGGATCATGCACTTTGCTAGACCGGGCTACTGAATACCCACTTACACGTCCCCCGTGTGTCGGTGCTTTTTCGCTCCGCGCTGTGCACGTGTGACTGGCAGGATATCCTCTGCGTGCTGCTCTTGGCATTGAGATGTAAGATATACGATGCAGCCGGTTTGTTGTTAATGAATTGGCAATGAACTTGTAAATTTTCACCTTTACCATTTCTGTCTTTGTTATAGGCAGCTTAAGGCATTTTTTATTACTATTTCACTTCGGGGAGAAAGATGTTCACGTCTGTTCCTGTCTTTAATGCTGGTACTACCGTATGTGGGACTGGCCAACTGGTGTCCTGCAGCTGGGATCCTGCCTGTAGGTCGAGTGTGTTGCCCCTTCAGGATTTGGAGAACCTCCTGTCTGTGTGGTTGTTGGTCCTCCGTGGCTCACCCCAGTGCCTCTAGAAAATGGTGCCACTGGCACAGAGATATCCCTAAACAGATATCCAGCCCAGAGCCTCCAAAAGTGATGGACCACTGTGGGGGATTACTGAAAAGAAACAGAATTAAAACTGCTTTTCACTAGAGTACAGCTTTTGTGTAATTTTGGCCTGTGAAGGCTGCTCGTCAGCCCTGCCTCCAGCTCCTCCGTGAGCAGGAGGGAGAAATTTTGGGCTGAAGTTGCTGTTCTGGTGCTCTGTGCCTCCAAAGGGACTAGGCAGACAGCAGCCCTGAGGCTGCTGGAAGTGATGGTGTGGCCCCAGTTTCTGCGCTGGAGCCTGAGCAGCACAGTAAACAGAGCAGGCGTTTGAAACTGCAGCTATAAGAAGTGTAAGGACCTGATTTTTCCTTTTTTTTTGTTTTTTAGTTCCCTTCAGTTAGGCCCTGGTTCTGGAAGTCAGAGGTGATTCGGTGTAAGCATGGCCTTGGTTCACATCTGATTTTAGCTTCTAAATTGGGATTGCAGTTACCCTGCCCTGCAGTCTCTGGGGAGGCGGATGGGAGGACGACTGCAACAGTGGAATGGGCAGCTGCATAGGAAAGCATGCGGGTGTATAATCAGATTTCTGATAAACCCAGGTCTCTAAGTCCCTTGAATGGGTAGCTTTGCTGTGAATAGGCTCATAAGGTCTGCTGTGGCTGCTCTCTTTGTTTGGTACCCTGACAAAAAATTGCTTTGGTATCCTTGATGGCATATTTTTACATCTGTTATCCATATTTTGGATTTGTTCTGGCTGCGGTCTTATTTTGTTTTGCAAAATCTACCTGGGATTGGGACAGAGATATATGTTTGCTAAGGCAGATTTGGAAATTGCATTGTTGAAATACAGCCCATATGGGCCATTGTAAAATGGTTACTGCAGCATATAATTGCCTTCACAATGATGTGCTTTGTCATTTTACTTCCATCTTCAAAGAGGCTCTCCTGTAGTCTGCTGACAGCAATGGTGGTATTAGAAAACATATGGATTTGTAAAGGCATTAAACTGTCTTTAGTTCAAGGATTAGATTACAATGTTAGAGTATGGGTCACCACATTTTCGTGTGGATAGGCTGCACTTGACTGTGTCGGTTTATCTTGTAGGTTAGGGAAGGGTTTGTTTACTTATTGAAGATATCGGACATAATATCCTTTAGAATACATGGGGAAGGAGGCATTTCACGCTGCCGTACACGGTACGAGCCGCCCCTCTGTCTCAGGGCCATGGTCCCACCTCGCCCTGCTCCGCTGGCAGGGCTCGGTCGGGGCTCGCCAGCCACACTGACAAGACTTGCAAGAAGTCTGGGAGGGAAGTGCCAATTACAACATGGAAAAATACACAGAATGTAAAAACCACAAAATTGGCTTTGAAATTTTAAGGGTTTTTTTTAGTCCTCCGTGCTGGGCTGCTACTCTGAATATTTTGGGTGTTTGTTTTATGTTCATGTACAAAGGATGCGTTTACACTGTGCAGCTCCACACATTTCAGAGCATAGGGCAATCTGTTCAGCTTTTACCTTTTTTTCTACCCTCACAGTTTCAAGTGTGGATTTTCTGGGGCAGGTTTGAGGTCTGCAGTGCCTCTCAGCAAAGGTCAGTGCAGTGTTTTTGTCGTGGGAGGCACAAGTCATAGAATGTGGCAGGCAGCCTCTCTCCAGGCTGGAGTGATGCTCCTGCTCTTCACACCATCAAAAGGGGAAAGCTGGAGAGTCAGAGGGATAATACACATAAAGAAGGTCCTTCTTTTTCAGTTTTGTTATTATTTTTGCCTTACTTTTTGCAGCCTGCCGGGTTTAGCGCTCTGCCCAGCTGGGACACCGAAGCAGGCTGGGGGGCCTTGCTTGGCCCATGGCCACCTTCACCTTCTGCCACATCCGCTTGCTGTTGAGTTTGGGTTTGCACAGCTCCCTCCCAAAACAACTCCTCTGATATCGCTCGTCCTTCGAACATGCTCTTTAATTAAGATGCCGAGCCGGTCCTTGGGAGATGTGGGTTTGTTTCTGTGTAAGCACAGCCGTCTTTCGTAACCTTGAAGCAGTCACTCCCCACCAGTTCAGCACGGCCGTGCGAGCACCTGCTTTGTGGTTGTGCTGAATAAGGATGGATTTGGGCTTGGATCCATGCGTATGCTCATGGGAGGTGCTGCAGCCGAGCTTGTAGATTTGGGGTTCTTGACTGGGAAAAGCAGGCCCAGGGGGACAATGCTGATGTGTGAGCTCCTATTTAGTGTGAAGTCAGATATGTGCTTAGGTGTCACCTTGAGCTCGAGCATTAGTTCTGCTGTAGCTTAATTTTCCTGTCCACAAAATGGGTTTAATAATACTTTCCCTCTTTAGAGATTGCCTGGCTACTTAATTAGCATCTGCAGGATGCTCAAATAGTAAGTGGCTAACATAAAGCATCTACATAATTTAACTGGAGGACATCAAAACACCAATGCTTATACACATTTAGCAGGAATTTGGCTGGAACACGTATTTAAATAACTGAAGGCACTTGTATTATTGTCAACCATCTTTTAAAATAAAGCTATAATTTTGCCCTAAAATTGTTGACAGCAATCACTTCCTTAAGGAAATCTGATGTGAAGGGTAACTCGGTGAAATTCTGATTAGTTCTTTGTCTTTCTTTATACTGTTATGATTATTAATGATGTAAAAGTTAGTGTTGCTTAGTTATGTCTTGCTTCAGTTTTAAATCACTTGCGACATTATCTGTCCCAGCTGTGGTGGATATCAAGGCTAGCTTATGGTAATATTTTCCCTTAAATCCATTGCAGAATAGGGAAGAAACTCGCATTTCACATATGAGAAATGTGAAAGGATGCATTACTAACCCTGGCAGCTGTGATGGTGATAAACAAATTAGGTCTGTCATTAATGCCAGGGTCTGCAGGTGTAGTATGTCATAAAACTGGTATATCTTTGTTACTAGCTGGCCTATAAAAAAAAAATAAATGCAGGGGGGGTTTAATCCTTGTGTAACAAATTTAAGAGCAAAGCTGCTTTGTGATAAGGTTTGTGTAAGATGAACGTGAAGTTCACGTACATGGCATGTTTTGCAGCAAACAGTGCAGAAAAGAGAAAGGTAGAAACTTGGTGCAGTGAGAAGCTCCCATTAATACCCCCAGGTTTTGCAGCAGGCCCTTGTCAGGGCTTTAGTTAAGGACGGTATTTGTGCAGATGTTTAAATCATTCCCTCTTTAAGACACTGCTTGAATATGTTGTTAAAAATCATAGCACGGTGCACTTAAAATCAATGTATACTTAAGTGCAGTCGGGAGCAGGATATTATTAGGTATATACATAAATAGATCCTTTATGTGAGACTTCATAACAGTGACTTCTTAAAAATTAGGGAAAGCTTGGGAGAGTGGCTTGGGGTTTTTTTTGTTTGTTTGTTTTGGGGCCATGAGGCAGTCGGGTCTGGTGGTGAAACAGCTCCGGAAGCTGTGGTCCAAACTCTGCCTCCCGATGCTGCTCAGCATCCATCCGCGGGATGTGGGACATGACAGCTTGCTGGAGCGCACATCTCCTGGACCTGCTGGAAGAGCCCCAGCAGGCAGCTTGGCTGGATGACCACAGGTGTAATGGTGGGGTGGAAATGGAGGAGCGGGCAGCCCAGCCATGTTGGTGTGAGCCCGTGTTTGTTCAAAGCTTTCCTATTTAGTGTGTCCCTTGCCTGCTGCCTGAACGCGAGCATGCATCTGCACTGTGAGGGTGTTGGAGGAATTTGGATTCAAGCACAGATTCAGGTCTGGGTGTAACGTACAGTGGAGGTGCAGACTTTGACAAGCTGAAGCCTCTATTGTGTGGGAGTGAATTTTGTTTCTTCCAAAGAGAGATGAACTTTGGAGCTTTGCTTGCAGTAAGTCCTGTTAATGACGAGTCATCAAGATTTCCCTGGCATGTAGCATTAGTTTGGGTAATTACTTTGGGAAGCTACTAGGGGGTGCTTCCTCCTCCCCCAGGGTGCAGACACCTTCCCATCCAGCCACATATTGTTGCTTTCTCCAATACCAGCTAAACAGGTGGCAGGATTCAAATCACCACTCTCTGAATGGAGTTCACTCTCCACAATAGCTCACCAGAGGCCTGTTTTGTTACAGAACATTGATTAAATAAATATTCCTATGCATACAAAAGAGGAGAAATCTGTTACAGCACTCTGCAGTTATTTTTCCATTAATGGCAAGGAGCTCTCTCTAATTTTCCTGCCCCTTTCAATCTGTTTCCTTCTCTCCCTCCCTTCCCATCACTACTAATGCCTTCAAGTACATGAGTAACATACAAACAACTTACGTTCCCTCCAGTTCAGGTCTGCGAACACCTTACCTCCAACTCGGTGTGCTTTAGGACATCTCCCTAGCTGGTGCAGGGCATAATCAACTGCTTCATGCATGTGTTTTTGATTAACTTAATGTTCCATATCAGTATTCCTTGTGCTAACTGACTTCCATTTCATGAATTTGTATAGCAGCAGTTACAAATACAGTGTTGCAAAACCAACATCTTGAATGGTATTGACAATTGGGGCAGAATATTTGACTTCTGAAGAGGTCGTCTGTCTTGTGTTCTTCTGTGACCCCTGATCTTTTAAAACCTTCGAGGCAAAAGTTGCTGCTCTGTGATCCGTGGTGGTGGAGGTGTGTATATGTTTTGGAAGAAGAGCACCTCTTGCTCGTAGATCCTGACAGCCAAAGGCAGCTCCACTGCAAGCGGCAGATCTGATTTGGTATAAAATGGTGGCAACTGGAAATAAATGTATGGTAAAGGATTCCTTCAGGGGAAAAAACAGCTTTACTAGTTTTAAGTTCAGCAGGTATTTGTCTCGAGAAAGAACTTTTCGTTGAACAGATGTCTGGCTGCAATAAACATAGAGTATGAGGAAATACCATGACATTATTTAGGCTCTGTGTTGATGCAGCTGAGATCAAAATCCACTCCAAAGAAAGTAACTTGAATTTAGCTTTTTTTTTTTTTCTGTCCAGGCAATAATATCTCTACTTTGGACAAAGCAGAATTCATCATTTCTGTATCATGATTTTTCTTAAACAAATTTAGAGCAGTTAAATCACAGAGCTGTTACTCCAGAGATGTAAATTGTGTAATGTATTTTTTAATCTTCGAAGACCATAACTGAAGCTTTGTTCCATTATATGAGTTTGTCCTAAAATTCTTACCACTGCTGGCTAGATTTAGGAGCGGGGTTGGAGAAGTAGCCGTTTGGATTAAGCTGGTCTTCTGGGCACTCTTGCAAGGAGAGCCCTCGCCCTCATTCCTAAGCTACGGTATGATTGCCATGGTTGAAATGAAGCTGTGCCAGCACGCTCTGCTCTCCCGCTGCTTTGTGTTGCTGCGGGTAGGAGAGGACTGGTTGTGGAAGGCTGTAGCGCTGAAGTGTCTTCTCTTGCTTACTGTGGGCAGTTAGTTGGAAGTGACACTAACCTGAGTTTAATTCCAGTTTTACATTGCAACAACATGCCAGCTGTTCCCCGTATTCTTCCGTGATACCGCAATGTAATTTTTTTTTTTGTTATCTTTTGAGATGTAATTTTATGTTGGTGTGCTTTCCCACTAACCCTTTGGCACAGAAAATGTATAGCTAATTCCTTTTTCCTGTAACATGAAGAAGCAAGGGAGAAAAATCTCAAATCCTAGGGCCAAATGACCGTATTAAAGTCAGCTGAGGAGTGATGTGCAGAGAGAAAAGGCCCCGTCTCAGACAGTCTGAAAGCCACTGGGACGCGTGTAGTGATTAATGGTATCGTTGCTTTTTAGCTCATCAAAAGGTTTCAGTGTAAGAGTTTCTAAGGAATGCTGATAGTCACAGGAACCTATCAAAGGGTACAGAAAATATCAAATGAGCAAGCAGGAATGGGAGTTAATTACTGAACAGTGATTACTCTGATATAACCAATTATTGGATCATTAAATGTTTATTACCTTTTTTATGCTCCTTTCCCCCGTAAGTGCAGTTTTGTCCTCATACTATTAAAAAAAGGGTGGATCTAATGCATAAAAAGCCTTTTCAAAACCTGGAAGGTATTAAAGGAGCATCTCATCCTAACACCTGACACGCTGGCCTACTCGCTCCGCTTTCCCTTGCTCTGCGGATTTGGGGTCAAGTGCTGTGAACCCTATTTAAAGGCCAGATTATCTCACTTCTAGGAAGGGGCTGGAGAAGGGCACAGCAGAAGGAGCAGGGGAGAGGCTCTGTTAGATGCAGCCGGCAGGTTCACTGCTCTTCGGCTGGCAACGTGGGGTTGGGTTTGTGCCTTCTGCTCCTGCTGGAAGTGGTTGGTGGCTTTTGTATCCGTCACCCAGAGGCTCTTTCTAGGGCACCCTGGTTGCCCAAGGCATGGCCTTCCTTTTCCTTGGGCTCAGAGCATCGCTTCCTCCCCTGTTCCCTAAACCTCTCTGAAAAAAGAAGAGTTTTCATTGCAAGGCAGAAATGATGCCATTTGAAAGCGAGATGTAAACCCTGCACAGGTCTTCCGCTGGACATCTGCAAAGTGAAAAATACCATCTTTTCAGGCTGACTGCAGTTATTTTGGATGACATTTGAGGGTTTAAAATGTTAAAGCAATTTTTTAAAATATAGCTATTTGTGACTTTTGTCGATGATCCTTAAACATTGAGTTGTTTAAGCTTTATATCTCCGGAGAAGTAAGGGTCAGGGTTAAAAAAAAAAGCTCTTTCCCAGTCATCACAGCGTTTCCCAGCAGCAGCATGTGCTGGTCTGCGGGTGCAGGGGTGCGGGAGGGGTCTGCATCTACCTCCTGCATCTGGTGGGTGTTTGGGGGCAGGTGGAGAAACACTGGGGTCCTTCACAGTCCTGGTGTGTCACAAGCCCCTGGCAGTGGGGTTGGCATCTATGGGGTGGGCAGAGCGAGCCCAGGGAGGCAGTCGGTGTGCTCTGCCTGATGGGGGTGTGTGTGTGACTGTTACCAGATCTGCTTAATAACACCAGTTCATCTCTTTCTGAAGCGTTTGGTGTGTCTCATCCTCGGCTACCGACATCACCACCTCTCAGTAACCACCTTGGTTTTGTCTCAAACACGGTGTGCATGTACAGTACAGGAAGTTCTCGTGAAACAAATTTTTCCATGCCCTTATTTGTGAATTTAACTTAATTGTTGTTTTTATGAACTTTCTGAGGGGATTATCTTTTTTTTTTTTATTAATACCTCCCTTTGCCAACTTGGAAGCTTCAACCATTTCTGAGTTAAAACTTCATCTTTTTTCTGTCCATCTTTCCCCCCTCTTTCCCCCCTCCCAACATAACCCAAACAGACAAAAGTCTGCTTCTGGACCTTCTTTCACAAATGTGATTTTCAGTTTTCATCTCTGACACCTAAGCCTCTATGATAGTCGATGGGGAAGGTTATAGGGAACGCACAGCAGAGGTGGAAGCCAGGGTGCTGTTTGCAGCTTTGTGCTATTTCTGTAGTAGAAAAAGAGGAAACTCTGTTAAACTGTGCTCCCTGCGCTCCTGGGAATTTAAATTATTGTCGTTACTGCACTGCTGTGTCAAATCTGTTGTGTGGCAGTTGGGAGTTTGCCCTCTTTGGAAGGACTCTTCCTCCTCCTGATGGGTTTTTCTCTGTACTCCTCCAAAGGAGAACTTTATTCTGGGTTCCTTTCTCTATTTTTCTTTAAAAAAAAATAAAATAGAGCATATTTACTTTGCAGAGCAAATATTATGCAGGTCATGGCTTCCTCCTGTGCACGAAGATGATTCTGTCCCAGCAGTGCAAGTCCATGGAGTCAGGACTTGTCAGGGATGCGTTAGGGATGTGTGGCTCGCAGGAGGCTGGCTTCCCACATGGGCATCTGCGCTAAACACCATCGCTCTCAATCTCCAACAACAAACTGCTTCCTCTGGCAGTGAATCACAGCTGTAAAAGGCCCCTTTAACCTGATGCAATGACGGTTTTGGGGATGCAGGCTGGTTGGCGGGCTCGGTCTCCTGGCTGCTGTGGTGACGAGAGTGAGGGAGGAATAGCACCTGGGGAGGAGTAACCCCCTGCACCAGTACAGGTTGGGGATTGACCTGCTGGAGAGCAGCTCTGCAGAGAGGGACCTGGGAGTCCTGGTGGACAAGTTGACCATGAGGCAGCAATGAGTCCTGGTGGACAAGTTGACCATGAGGCAGCAATGTGCCCTGGTGGCCAAGAGGGCCAATGGTCTCCTGGGGTGCATTAAAAAGAGCATGGCCAGCAGGCTGAGAGAGGTCATCTTCCCCCTCTACTCTGCCCTGGTGAAGCCACAACTGGAGTCCTGTGTCCAGTTCTGGGCTCCCCAGTTCAAGAAAGACAGGGAACTGCTGGAGAGGGTACAGTGGAGGGCTGCAAAGATGATCAAGGGACTGGAGCACCTCTCTGCTGAGGAAAGGCTGAGAGCCCTGGGGCTGTTCAGCCTGGAGAAGTGAAAGCTGAGAGGGGATCTCAGCAATGCTGATCAATATCTAAAAGGCAGGTGGCAAGAGGATGGGGCCAGACTCTTTCCAGTGGACCCCAGTGACAGGACAAGGGGCAACGGGCACAAACTGGAACACAGGAAATNTCTACTTTTCCTTTGGTGGTGGCAGAGCACTGGCACAGGCTGCCCAGAGAGGCTGTGGAGTCTCCTTCTCTGGAGAGATTCCAAACCCACCTGGATGCGTTCCTGTTCAGCCCATTCTAGGTGACCCTGCCTTGGTAGGGCGTTGGACTAGATGGTCTCCAAAGGTCCGTTCAGACCCCGGCCACTCTGTGATTCTTTGAGAGGCACGGTCAGGGTACTCTGTGCTGCTGCTCGAAGGCGTGAATGCCATTATCCCTTTTTGACAGCCTCTGGGTAAAATAATTGTAATAATAATAATAATGAAACGTCCCTCAGGATTTCCTCTTAATAACTGAACATACAGCAGCAGTTGTAAACTGTCTTAGTAATGTCATAGCCTCTCCGAGAAATGCGAAGGGTGGAGGACTGCCGTCGGCAGGCGAGGATCCCAGAAACGAGGCGAAAACAAGGTGTCCTATGTTTTAGATCCTGTAGAAAAATGTATGGTGGTTGCAAGGCCGTGGGAGATGAGCCAGTCTCCTGGACTGCTACAAATGTTAGATTTCAATGAAAGGTCAGCCAGGAACAAGGTCAAAACAAGCCCGATACGCATAGCAAACAGCGAAGCTGCGAGGCGCAGATAAAGGTTAATGCGAGAGGGCTATTGGCATTAGTACAGCATGTGGTCAGCTTGCTGCGGAGCAGGGTCTGAACCAGGAGATAATGAGGAGGGTTTACTCTAATTCTATTATAATGTATAATTAACTAGCATAATTGATAGCAATTTTCCCTGTGTGTTTGTGTGTGTGTATGCGCGTGTACATAAAGTCTCATTTTCGGCTTTTGTGCGATTGCACCGTGTGCCTTGAGCCGATGGAAACCGTCCGGCGGCTCCCCGGGGCTCGAGCTCGCCGCCTCGCTCAGCCCACGGATGCGGAGGGGGAGCGATGTTTTCAAGAGCCTGTATTTTCTCTGCCTCTGAAATTAGACATAATATCGAGGTGGTGCCCTGGATAAGGCAGACCTGCTGCTGATAAAACAGTCTGTTGTGCTGAGAGCCACGGATGAAGTTAGTGTTTGAAGAGAGAGCGAGGGACAGGTCAGCGCCGTTTCCTTCTGGGTTGTTTGCACCTTTTATTCTCAGTATCCCTGTGAAAACAGAGAGCTTGAACTGATTTTTTTCCTTTGTGATCATCTTTTGTACAGGATAAAGTTTGTGCTTTGTTACTATACAGAGACATAAGCATACTCGTGTTTCAAACGCACTGGGGATTTTAATTTTCATGGTGCACAAAGAAGAAAAACCATTGCTGATTCCTCTGGCCTTCCTCTGCAGGGCAGAGAGCAAGTAAGCAAAATCTTCCCCTGCCCCAAATCAATCCAAACCCAAGCAGCAACGCTCCACCGACGTGGTGATACTTGGGATTTTGTTGGGTTTTGGACAGGCAGGAAAACCCCTGAAGCGTCATTCACTGTGCATGCCACACAAGTAACCTGGACTACCAAATGTAATATCAGGCTTTGTCCTACATGGTTGATGTTGCTGATTTGCAGGGAGCCTTCTTGTACCTACTGTCAGATCCTTGATGTGATTTAAAAACATCAGGGCAGGAAATGTAGTTTTGGTTTTTTTGTGGTTTTGGGTTTTTTTTTTTTCTTTCTTTTTAAACTCTAGCCTTTGTGGTAGAGAGATCTACTCAGAGTCTTTAATTGTAAAGTTACAGAATCATGATGACAAGTAAAAATGTTGAATGATTTATCTGGACAGTTGTTTTGCTTGTCCACTCTCTTTATTTTGCGGGGTAGAATTGAAGGAGGGCATTAGTATTTACTTATTTTTTCTTTCAGAATCTGGCAATACACATTTTTCGAGTGTAAATGCAAATAACCCACTTCTCCATCCTTATTCCCTTGGGATGGAAAACCTAAAGGCCATTTTCTTGCTTGAGAGGGGGGGGATTTAGCCTTCCAGCTACATTAAATGTTAGCTGGAAATATGTGGCTGAAGGCTCCCGAATACTGAGCTGAGACTCTTCCCTTGAGGTTCTGGTTTATTTGGAAATTTAATTTGTAATTTTTTTTTTTTTTTCCAAAGGTTACACAACACTTTAAGCCTCAGATTTTAGGTCACTGCCTTTTAGAGCCAGATCCACCTCATCAGTGAGAAGGCTCCCTGAGGACTGCAAAAGACTCAGGCTTAGTGTTATCCAGGAAAAACGTGTATAATAGGTGTATTATAAAGTAGTAGGTAATGTAACCCCTGTCTGTTAGCCCTGATGAGTGCAATGTGAACAGTGTTACGATACGGTTGCATGCACTTAAAGTCCTTTTTTACAAAATAATGCTAATTGCCCTGGGCTGAATGATGCCAGGGTCTTATAAATACCTGTCAGTACTCGTAGAGGGAGCCAAGAAAAGTCAGGTGGAGAAATCAGTGAGATTGGCTCTCATGCTGAGCTTCAGCATCTGAGGCACTGCTAAATCTGGCGAAGGATTAATACCAAAATAATCCTGCTTGTCCAGGAAACCCGTGACAACATGAAGGTTTGAGATCAGCGTGATATGCTTTAGAAGGAGTGTAATAATAAATTCGCAAGTCACCAGAGATAGAAACCAATTGCTATTCATCCTGCGTCACATCTGAGCTTTCCTACAGTTTGTTTCCTGCTCCAGTGATATGAGAGATCCCATTCCACTTGAAGTCCAGCATCATTTCAGTGCCGGCTTTCACCAGAACCCATAAAAATGCTCCAAATCCAGCAAAAATCCCTCTGTTGCTCAAAATCAATTCCTCTAACCATCTGAAGAGTCTCGTCCCAGACTCTAGGTGGTCTGTACCGTTCTCTAGTGCTGTCAGGATTCTGGCTGCAGAAGTTGTGTCAAAATGGGAATTCAAGTAAGGTAGCAATTGGGAAGATACCAGTGTTGTGGTTTGTTTCTTTTAAAAGTTTCTTTTTAGTGACTGATTAATATCCAGATCTCACTAATCTGTTGCCGTTAAATGTCCATGTTGGAAAATGTCATTGGTATTTTTGCTGCTTTTTTCCTCTGTTATCAGCTATATCAAGATGTTGCTGCTGGTTTGCACTGTGTTGGGTGTTCAGTACTGTGATACCCAAGCCATTTAAAAATGGCGCATGGCTCAGTACAGAGCTGCCGTGGATTCTGCTCGTGACCTTCTTCAGGACTGCTAGAGCGGATCCCGACACATCCACTGTCAGCCTCTCATACCTCGCTCCAGCCGCACTGCTGAGGTGAGCAGGGCTTGAGTTTTCGAAGCATTTTGCAAGACGCCAAGTGGTTTAGGAATACATGGGGACAGGACTTTTTTCTTCAAAGCGTGTTTCCCTAATTTATCCTTGAGTGCTGTGGATGTGAGTTGGTCCATGTCCCCAGTAAGGCTGTGCCCATGAGTCAGGGCTGTTTGGATTTTGGGTAAACCTGTGTCACCTTTTAGTGGCTCCAGCGGTGCTGTTTTTACCATGCCAACAGTGACCGTGGGCATGGTGTGTTCTGCTCACCTTCCATCCATGAGATCTTTGTCTATAGCTGCCTGCACCCAGTGCACCTGCCAAAATAAAGCAGAGCAGGTAGGGTCCCTCGTGCTCCACCAGCTTGGCACAGAGGATCCCAGCAGGCAGGTGTCTGGGGAACTGAGTGGGACCTCAGGCACATGGAGCATTACTTCCTGCCAGGTGTCCCTGGTGGACACAGAGGAAGACAAGAAGTACTGGAGGGCTACAAATATGCTCAGGGGACTGGAGCATCTCTCTGCTGAGGACAGGCTGAGAGCCCTGGGGCTGTTCAGCCTGGAGAAGAGAAGGCTGAGAGGGGATCTCAGCAATGCTGATCAATATCTAAAGGGTGGGTGTCAAGAGGATGGGTCCAGACTCTTTCTAATGGACCCCAGTGACAGGACAAGGGGCAACGGGCACAAACTGGGACACGGGAAATTCCATCTGAACGTGAAGAAAAACTTTTCCTTTGGTGGTGGCAGAGCAGTGGCACAGGCTGCCCGAAGAGGCTGTGGAGTCCCCTTCTCTGGAGACGTTCCAAACCCACCTGGATGCGTTCCTCTGCGACCTGCTCTGGGTGACCCTGCTCTGGCAGGGGGGTTGGACTAGATGATCTCCGAAGGTCCCTTTCAACCCCCACCATTCTGTGGAGGCACTGGGCTGGCCCCACACTTGGTGGTGAGGGCACCAGTGATGGTTAAGGCTCCAGGCAGTTTCAGCTCCTTCTCCAGCAGTTGGAGAGCTTGCTTTCCCGAAAAGCACTTTGTGTTTTTAAGCCATTTATTTTCCGTTGCACTGAGTCATTAAACATTCCTGCTTGTGTTTTGTTGTTTTTACCCTCTGTAAGAGCTGAGGGAATTTATTCAGCATCTCAGTCCGGTAATGGAGGGGGCTGAGGAGGTGCTTGACTGTCTGACTCGGCAGGCAGAGGCACGGATGTTACTGCGTGTGACATCTTTCTAGTGAAGTGGGATGTCAAGATCTGAGATCCTTTTCCACTTAGTGTACAAGAGCATTAGAACAAAAGGAAACAAAAAGGAGCCCTGCGCCACAAAAGAAACCAAACTAAAACCCCTCTGGCTAAAGGTGCATTTTTAATGTTATGAGCAATTTCAGACAGAAATTGCATGAAACACTTTACCTGCGTGTTAATGGATCTGCTGGGGTCAGAGGAATTACGCTGGTTTACAGCAGCCTTGCGTGTGATCCTTTTTTTTTCCATTCCAACTGTGTTCACAACAGATGGTGATTATTATGTTTGCTCAGATCAATGAATATTAAAAAAAAAAGCGCAAGGCAAAAAAAAATACAAAAAATGCCCTTCAACTCAATAGAGTCACCCGGGGTTCAGTTGTAGCCCCTGGGTTTTCATTTGGACAATGTTAAGTTATAGTAACTTAAATGGAATTTTTATGAGCAATTGTTTTGCCATGAAACAAGATCTCCCATGGCATTGACCCAGGCAGATATCTGCCCGTCGGACATGCCAGCCGGCTCTTCTAGCAAGCCCTGCTCTCGTGGGGCATGCTTCTGAGGTGGTGAGATGCCTGCTTGACTGGCAGGTGCCCTCAGGGGTGTACCTGTTCCTCGCTTTGCTTTCCTGGAAAAAACACTTGTTTACAAAGCAAATATTTTAGTAGCGTAAGAGATTTATAAGCATGTGAAAAGAAATTATTTGAGACAGAACCCAAAATAATCTGTAAATGGGGGTACCATAAGTGAGCAACTGGGGGTTGAGACTTGTGGGTGCAGGAGATGGACTTGGGTGGCAGTGGGAATAGGAGACCTGCGTTTCCCCCTACATGCAGGTGTACGTGCCGTGCTCCTCCTGAGTTGTTCTGTCCTGGGCTTTCCTGTGTTTGCTTTATTTTCTGGTTTTGCCTCAGCAAAGTCTCCTGTGCAAGGTGGGAGGACACAGATGCCCAGTGCTGAGACCTCTCCAGAACTGCCTGTGGAGGTTTTGGCCCCGATGGTGCAGCACATTGCTGGTCCCAGAGAGCGAGGGTTCCCTCCTGGAGCAGTGACCTCTGTTGCTCTTGTAAAGGCTAAAGTGATGTCCTATGTGATAGTGGAGAGACGGGGAAGTCATTTGGGGGCCAGCCCCGCTCCCGTGGCATTCACAGGCAGGATTCGTGCTGCCTTCACTGCTGTGTGGTCAGACCTCTTTATCCTTCCCTCCAAGACAAGCTGATCTCTGAGAGGGATGAGGAGCTGCTCTGCGTTGCTGGTGAACAATGCCGAGTGCTCCAGCCTACGTTCTGGCTGCTCAGCAAAGGGTCCCAGTTGGAAGGGGAGGCTGTAAGGGTGCTTAAAATTGAAGGGACTTAAGGAAGAATAATAATAAATGTAACAAATGGCTTTTATATGGGCTGGAGGAAAATGTGAAATAATGTCTGGGCTCTTCTCTGCTGAGATTTTGCAGGGATTCCCCTAACTCAAAATACTTAGGCCCCAAACCAAGAGAAGCAGGGGGAGGAGCTTGCGCCCTTGGCGTGAGGAGGTGCTTCGAGAGCGGAAAGGAGGGATGCTACAAGTCACTGGGGTGAGCCCATCTGCTGTCAATCAGTGCTGGCTGCACGGCAAGGCGAGATGGGAAGCTATTTTATGAAGTGGCAGACCACCACCAAAGCCAGTTTGGCCATGTCTTAGCTCCACTCCATCCCATTTCACCCCCCAGATATTTCTGTGCAAGAATGGGAGCTCTTCCATTTCTGTGCAGGTGTTCCCATGCCTAGTTTATTTACAGCCAGCTCAGGTAGGATCTCTCCCTCAAACTTTGTGGGCTTTTTTGGGATGTTTTTTGTTCAAGTCTGATTGCAGTGGCCTGTTGAGCCAGCAGAACAATTTAGTGTTGTCTTTGGAGAAGGCTGAAGGCTGTCTCCTGCTATGGGCAGCCTGATTTATCCTCTTCCGGGCAGTAAAGATGAATATTCTTTGAATTCTGGTACAGAGGAGCAGAAAAGAAACAAGAGACTAAATGTGTTGTGAGAAGGGGGAAATGGGGAATGGGATGAGACCAAACATTACTGACATGCAGTTAAGGGTTTTTTTCCCCCCTCTGTTATGTAGTTACCTAATTTGTAGGAAATTTGTGATTTTGTCCTAACACATACAAGATGGGCCCAGTGCAAACGACTGCTCAGAGCAGAAGGCAGAAAGTCGCTGTCCTGTTGACAGTGTTTGTTAACTAATTAATATTTGTAAAAGTATATGTATGATTGTGTACTATTGGGTAGGCTATCTGTAGGTGACAAGTTTTAACATCCCTGCAGGCATGCAGAATTGGGGGCTGGTAGCTCCAGGTGATGCTCAGCTGGGAGCTTCCCTGGAGTGGGACCTCAGTGCTCAGTTCCCAGTGTTTGCCTGAGGTCCAGCCCCGGCCAACTGCAGGTACCGGTGCTCTCTTAGCACTCAAATCCGTACGGACCCAGTTGCTGGGTATGTACCAGGGAATGCAGCAGTGGGTGCAGAGTTTGTTGATGGATGCAGTCTACATGCTCATTGTTGTATGTGTGTGGGATGGTCCCTTGCCTTGATTAGCTAAACCTCTTCCTTGGCTTTAGAGCCATTTTCACAACATTAATCTTAGAGCTGTGGGAATCCCCCAGTGCTGGGAGGAGTGCAGGAGAGAAACAGAAACAGCTGTATGTTTACCAACCCCTGCTTTTTGGTTTGGAGATGCAAGTTCGGGTATGTAAACCACGTGAGGACTAGCTGTAGCTAGTTTCCTGCATTCTCACTGAGTGTTGAATTTGTTCAAAACTCACAGCAGCATGTTTTTTTTTGGGGTCCAGCATTTATCTTTGCATTTTTGGAAATTACTAGACCTGAGGTTAAAACAAGCTGTTCTCCCGTGGAAGCTGTTGTGTGATACTAAAATAGAATATTGCACCTTCAGAGGTGTGTGGTATTTCACAATACATCCCTCCATTGTGTGTTAAATCATAAAGCACTGTAATAAAATATACCCAGATTGTTCTTATCTATTTTATGCCCTGTAACATTTTTCTATTTGCTTCAAGCATTAAGGTCTACTAAAAAAACCCCGAATGGGGCAGGTCAAAGTGTGAGAGAGGATGGGATTGTGGGGACGGGATTTTTCTACGGGAAGGAGCACGGCTGAGAAGGATGTTGTTGAAAGATAAACCTTGTACAAAGACAGTCATTATTTCAGAAGCCTTCCTTTTGCTTTCCAGGGAGAATGGTTGCAGGAGCTTTGCACAGGCTGGAGTATTCATGGGTTATGATCTGTAAGAGACTTGTGCTTCTTGAGGCCCAAGTTCAGATATAGTCATTTCACAAGTGAAAACCAGTCGGTGCTGTGGACTGGGTCGCTAGCGAGTAATGGTCTGTGTCGCAACAGGATCATGCTGTTCCCTTTAATTGGTGACCTTTGTTCAAGAGGGGCCCAGAGGCACGTTCGAGAGCAGGAACAGATTTTGCAAGGTACAGCCATGGAGCTAAGGAGAGCTTATTTGAGAAGTGACTGTGCTGTCTGTGACTCGGGAAGTTGCTAGTTGTCATGAGTGATTTTCCTGAAAGCTGAAGGGCATTTGGCAGTTAAAATGACATTATTTCAGGTCTTTGGCATTTGTAAAAGATGCTCGTGTGTCTCTCTTTCATCTCCTTTTCTCCTGTGCCCCCCACCTGCGTAACTATCATAAATTGCCTACAATGGGCTTTTCTAGAAGATAAACTCATTATTCTCTAAGATAAACCCATTCACATATTCTGCTCATCACTTTTGTAGGCCTCTCTTGAGGGTATCAAAAGCTGGATGTTATGCTGATGCTTTCGCTGAGTGTTATTATTCCTTCTAGTTCTGGGGTTTGCAGCCTGAACCAGGCACTTTGGCAGTGCCTACAGTCACCGCCTTTCTGGATGTTCTTTGAGCACGTTCATTGTGGATCCTGAATAACAGCAAATCATTATGATACCTCTTTGTGCTTCAGCTCTAATGTCTTAGCCTAGGTTGGTCAAGGCTCAAGAGCAGTGTGGGATGGATCCCAGCCCCGTTGGGCTACGTGCCTCCAGTGTTGCTCTGGCCAACTACCTGTAGAGGTTGGGCCATCAGTGTGTGCTCCTGGGCTGGGACAGGCAGAGGAAGGGCACTGCCCTGGTTTATATACATCCTCCACACAACTTTTCCCCTGCCCTCTGGGGGCAGTCCTAAGGAAACACCAGTTCAGGGCTCACGAGCATTCACAGCAGAAGTGGACTGTTTGAGCAGAAATGGAGGAGAAAACAAAAATGTCATCATATTGCTGTACACATCCATGGATTGCTATGTCTGAAATGTTTTGTCCCCCGTCTCTAAAGGGTGTATTAAAACTGGAAGAGGTACAGAGACGGGCTGTGAAGACGATGATCAGAGAAAGAGAAGATAACTTCAGTGTAAGGATAGGTGAACAGATAAGGTCTCTTCACTGTGGAAGAGGGATGATTAAGCAGCACTGTGGTAAACAGTGATACAGTCGTGAGTGAGGTAGATGGAGAGTGACTGTTCAAGCTCTTCATACAAGGTGTCAGATGAAGTGAGAAGGCTCAAAACAGGCAGAAGAAGATATTTCTTCTTGTGAGCGGGCAGCGAGCTGCGGAAATCATCACCAGTGGGCGGGTGTGAGAAGCTGATGTGGGTTTGGAAATCTGCTGGAAGCATTTGTGGAAGAAACAAGGATCAAGGCTGCTAAAGAGCGTGACTCAGGAGATCCCTAGTCACAACTTGTGCAGGTGGCTGATTATTTGGGGTAGACTCATTATGCACTGAGCTTGTTTTGATACTCCTTAGACCTTCAGTAGAGGCTGTTGGCAGAGCACCCAGCAAGGTGGATGCTCCGACTGGGTCAGCGTGCCACCTCATGTTTTTCAGGGGAAAAGGCAGAGAGAGGTAGCTGGAAGCATCTGGCAGGCGGGTCTGAGCCCTCGTGCTCTCCATGAACCACGCTGCCTGGAAGGACAGGACTGCTTTCCAAGGGGTTATGGTTTGGGAAGGAGGAAACTGTTCGGGAAACTGAATTAGATTGAAGTTTTTTTTTTTTTTTTGACTGGTTGGAAACTTCTGTGGGAAGGGAATTTCTAAGGAGCTCTTGCCCCCTGTTCTCTGCAAATGAATAATGTTTTTCTTTGCCCCTCCCTCCCCCAAATTTGTTTTTAAGTTACTGAGATAGAAGGCTTTGTACTGGTGTTGCTGAAAACAGGGATCCCTCTCTCAATTATCCATCTTGTCAGATTCCTTCTTGTTCTTTCAACTCATTCAAATCATATTTCTTTTCCTTTTCTGTAGTCTGAATGCCTCTCTGCAGCCTGATTCCCTTCTTGCACTGGTCAAAATTGCAAGAAATCTTATTAAAATCAAAGTATTTAAATGAGGCGAGGTGCAAGGAGAACTGAGAGCCTTCGCTGGAAGAAGCAGACGCTGTTGTTTCATTGCTCTGGGGCCCTGGAGGAACACGGTTCATCTAGCGGTGGGCTCAATAAAGATGCAAATTTTATACCTTCATCTGCTGTTAACATCAAAAAAAGATACGGCATTGGTAGGAGGATGGTGGCTTTGTTACGGCATGAGCTCGTTTGTCTTTGTTCCTGCTATTCCAGTCCTCACAGGCACAACTTCAAGTGACCCCGTCTTTGTCTGGCTGGTATCGGAGGATGTCTGTGGTTTTCCCTACCCCTTCCAGGAACAGAGGTGGCTTTGGCACATGTCATCCGCGTAACGATCATAAATTGCCTACAATGGGCTTTTTTGCTTCCATAAAAAGAGAGCACCTGTTTCCCTCTTTCTTTAATAAAAAAAAAAAAGAATGAAATAAATAAATTTTAAAAACGAGACAAAAACCAATATATTACAAACTGCCTTGTACCTGCAGTTTCCCAATTACCTAATTATAACACAAATTTGCACACACAGAGGCTTTTTTAAAGCAGACTGTTGCTATTCACTTTCTGTACAAGGTTTTTAGTCACTGTACATCTTGTGTCTTTAAATAATGTATTAGGAACATTTTCGAGTCTGTAAGTGCTTTTTTAATGAGAGTGTGAAGATTTTAATGGGACTAGATTGCTTTTCATGACATTTCAGAGTGACTTAATTGTAACAATGTTGAGAGGCTGTATTTTAAAGTTTGCTAAGTATGTCTGGTGCGGATTGTAGTCAAATGCTTTAAAGACAGAATGGCTGATGAGATCAGATATAGCTTCTCTTTTTTTTTAATGTCAGCTTTGTTAAAGAGCAGAGTTTGCAAAGTTGACACGGAAGTCTGAGCTCAGAAGAAAATGAAGGTTTCTAAGGTCTAAACTAGCGGAGGGTCACCTGTTCTGTTTACATCTATTCTCACTAATTTTCAAGGATTATTTCCTTTAGTGTTGTGCTTTTGCTTGGTGTGTCTGTAGTCAGTGATGGGGCTCTGTAGGATTTGTAAGATTTCTATTTTATTTTTTTTTAAGCAGCAGCTGGATTTGATAGAGGAGTTGCATTCAGCTTTTGGTTAATTTAGGCAACTGTGCATAAGGGTCACAGACTGCTTTGGGATGGCTTTTAATGTGTGACCAAATGGCAGCTTAAGGAATTGGCGTTAGTCTCCATCAAAATGCAGGTCCTGGTCTGAACCTCCCCCCCTTCCAGATCTCTCCCATTGGAGCCAGAGCAGTGCCCTGGAACAGGGCAACGTCAGACAGGAACGAGCCCAGAGGAATCGAGGCATCACCTATAGTAGCTTGTACTGCTTTATGCCAACACTTTTTGTGCAGGAAGGGAGAAAGTGAAAAAAAATAGCGTTATAAAAACACTAAGGCAAAGGAGGAATATTAGACGGCAGCAACGTGAAAGAGCATGAAACCGTTTGCATTTCTCCAGTCTTTTCTTCCCAAAGACTTAACAGTATTCACCGAGCATAAATGAAGTAACGGTGAGAGCTCTCCTGTGGGACAGGGCAGTCCTGGGACTATGAAGGGACGCGCTCAAGGTCACCTGCAGCATCTGTGGCAGAGCCAGGCTTGCATCTACACAACTTGACTCTGTGGATTTAATTAGGTGATGGGGCCTTTTTTTTTCTGCCAGGGCTTCTAGAAGTGACAAAACTTTTCGTTTAAGAAAAGCAAAGCTACAATTTAATTTGAGTTAGCACCAACCTACATCCAAAGTAACTTCCTGAATGCAGGTTTCATTCTCACTTAAAAACAAAAGCAGCATTTAAGCATTTTGAGGGAATTTGAGAGCTAAACCTGTCTTTTCCCATGAATGTAGCAGGGAAAAGAATTGGAATGCGTCAGGCAGTTTGCACGTGAAGTTATTAGTATGTGCCAGTGATAGATTTCACTTGACTTGCTCAGTGGTTGTTACTGTCTCCTGTGCCTTGGCATGGGATTGGGGAACACCTGGTATTTGGCAATATGCGCCAGGCCAGAGATTGGTGATCGTTGCACCGGAATTATAAAGCCGTTGGAGTCAACAAAGGTCCTCTGCGTTACAGAGCTGAGCATCTGCTGCCTTGCATACATCTTGACTTTGTTCTGGTGTCTCCCGAAATGCTGGTTCTGTAACCTCCAGTAGCTGTTTGCAACCACAAATTGCTATAGATGAGCCAGCCCCTAAAACAAAAATACACCACGTGCTGTGCCTGTGGTGTATTTTGATTTTACACAAGCCCGGTGGGACGAGTGATAGCGCTTGTTCTGCAGCACGGGCAAGCCGAGAGGGCCAGCCTGCTGACAGCGGGATTCTGTAAGGGCAGGGTTGACGGGTTTTGGAGGAACATCACGTTTTTGAGTTGTCAGCGGCATACGTTGGGCCTTTTAGCCTTGATTCTAAAAAATAATTGTTTCCACTGGAAAATAATGGGAAAAATGCTCATTGAAGAAAGAAGTTAGTCACATGAGAAGGTGCTGGGGGAATGAGGAATCCCTTCCTCACGGCCTGATAAGTCAGGATCAGCTGAAATGGTTCACGTTTCCTGCTGTGACCATACCTCTCAAATTTTGGTCTGTTGGGAGGGCTGAATTACAGGGTTGGACAAATCCTGCCCAGAGGCTGCTACAGACTTTCATCTTTGCTTCTTTCCTCTGATGAATATCACTGAGGAAGAGGTGCCTAAACTAGTCCTTGAAAATAAACGTAAAGGAGGGCTGAATAGATTTGCAGCGTTGCTGAGCCAGCCCAATTCAGTTGGCGCTAGAGCTGTTCCTCGTGTGCTTAAAATGACACGGGGGGACATCTAGTAGCCAAGGTGACCTGTAAGCAGATTCACCTCAAGGGGTGGTCAGGACTTTCTTCACTGCAGTCTCTTGATTCCTAAATGTCTTGGTTTGCACTGGACTTGCGAGGACAGAGGTGGCAAATCAGCAGATACCTGCAAAAGCCACACCTGGATGCTCCAGATGTTGCTCCATCCCCTCTCACTTGTAGGTGTTTTCTTTGCTCGATGGAAGCTGTGCGGGCAGTTGACAGTTGGTTGATGCATGTTGGTTTTTGGGGGGGGGTGTTGGACACCTTCTCTACTTTTCCATCAGCCAGTGATGCTTGCTAGCCTGCGAGGCAGCTTTTGCTTTCGTCTCCAGGCTGGGATTTAAAGAATGAGTATTGAGGATCTCTCTTTAACCTGTGGAGAAAGGAAATGTTTTTGTTAGCAGCTAAAAGCCCCTGAGCAGATGGTAACTCCTGCACTTGCTCATCCCTCAGAGGGGTCTTGCTCACTTCCAGAGGGTAAGTGCTCATCAGTGCGATTTATAGCATCGTCTTTGCTTATCAAATGAGATGTCTGTAGAGAGGGCTCCTTCCATCCCCCTTCCCAGCCACGCTCTCCCATTACACGCTGGCCTGCGGCTGCCTCCGGTTATGTGTGTTTGCACGGCAAGAGCGCAGGAATAAGAATGTTTTCATTTCTTTTTGATCCTTAGCACTGCTGATCTGCGCAGCACCTGGCACCCAGGGGCACTGAGGGTTCCTCCTAAGAAAGAATGACAAATAACGACAGGGTAAAATGGTTTATAAGATAAAATAAAGGAAAGTGGGGACATGGAGCATCCCTTCAGCAGCACTTAGGGGAATGCTCCATACCATGCAGGATTAGACTATAACCAGCTGTAAACCCAGGCTTTAATAATTAGTGGCTCTTATAATTGAAGATTAGCCTCAAATGTGTCTGCCTGTTTGTACATGACAGAACTTGGATGAAAGTTGTCTATTGAGATGTAATATGAAAATGACAGACACATCCACTGACAAAATACACCTAGGCAGCCTTGATTAGATTAAATCAAATGGTTACAGCATCTGGAGCCTTTAGCGTGTACGGGGCATCCTAATGGCCCTGAAAGCTTCCCCAAATCCTATTAGATAGGTTAATCTCGTTGGAGAATACATTCCAGGTCTACATAAACTGCATTGCTATAATACTTTCTGTGGTTGCCTAATCCTTTAAGGTGAACTGTCATAGACTAGCTCTGTGGAGTGCATTGTAATGTGGTGCCCCAGAAAAGTCCAGCACAGCCATTGAATTAAAAAAAAAAAAAATAAAAAAAGAAAAAGAACAAAAGAACCCCCCCAGAAGCCCCAGTTCAACCTTCCCCCTCCCAGTACAAATAGTCATGTTTTTGGCAAAACTGAGCCTTCGTGTCCTACAATACATAGGATGCCCCTTGAGATACCGTAGCCTTTAAACTATCACTGCTTCGAGCACTGGAGTCAGTCACGGGTGCCTGAAGGCTAAACCCACAGCCCCTTCGTGCTGTTGCCCTTTGCTGTGCAGAGAAGAGAGATGTGGCATCCAACGTCTCTGAACAGGCACAGGAATAAGCTGGGACCTAAGGAGCTCCAGAGGGACTTGTTCTGTCAGGACGAGTGCTGCCACTGGGACTGTCCGTGTGTCTCTCTGGGCCGGTGGAGGACAGAGCTGCTGTTCTGCCCCTACTTTGTGCCTGTTGGTTGTTTGTTTTTTTTTTACGGAGCTGACCCAAACTCTTGAAAATAATGTGGAAGTTGGCAATCAGGGATGATAGCTGCATTGCAAATGAATGAAGATCAAAGGTATTTTTCTTCACTTTATCATGCTGTACTTTATTCGTGCCGCTTGCTTCATTCATTCCCATGGATCCTCCATGCGCCCTTTCCAGCTGACTCCTTACGCCTCTGGAGCGGTGGTCAGATAGACGTGAGATCCTCCTGAGATCCTCCTCCCGCTGCTGACCGGGGATGCTCTGGGGGACTGGGGCTTGGAGAAAGGCTGAAGTTACCTCCGTGACAGAGGCTCAGGTTAGGCTTACAGGTCTGAAGCCCCCCTCCCCACTTTGCTCAGGGACCAATGCCTGCAGCCTGCCCCAGGACTGGGTCTTCCCAGGCAGCACGTGCCCCCAGGGGGCAAAGATGGAGCAGAGCCCTCTTTGAACCAGCTACTTGACTCCTAGCAGCATCCCGTCCCTCTCTGTTTGAAATCACTTCTGAGAGCTCAGCACCAAAATTCAGCTCTTGGTACTCTGCTCTGCAGGAGAAAGGGGGTAAATCATGTCATGGGGTGCTGCTCCCTTGCCCCTGCCGGGTGCTGCCGAGGGAATGGGCCCGGCAATCGCAGTGAAGCTGCTGGCCTCTGATTTGCTTCATCTCCTTCCCGTTCTCGTTCCTGGCTTTATCGCCTGGCTTTTTAACACAGCAGTCCGCTCCGGTGTGACAGGCGAGGTGGCAGCTGTCCCAGCCTGCGCTCCCTCCCTGTGCGCGCGGGGGCTGTTCTCCTCTGCAGTAAGACACTGCTCCTCACGCTCCTGTGCCACTGGGGGCTCTTCAGTGGATGATGTGGCCCCACGGTAGCGTTATTTTGAGGGATGTACCCCGGTTACCTCTGCACCATCACCATCTCTCACACCCTTTCCAGCCCGTGGCAATAACGAGCCGGTTCCCATACCCTGCTGTGGGAAAGGGGCTGTGTTCTGGCATTATAAGGGATTAAAGCCTCCATTGTGGTCAACTATTCTGCATTGCACGGATGTCTCCTGTGACTTAGAAAGAAACACAGAGTATTCCGGAGAGACCTTACTGCAGCCCTTTAATACTTAAAGGGGGCTTATAAGAAAGATGGGGACAAACTTTTTAGCAGGGCCTGTAGCAATGGGACAAGGGGGAATGGTTTTAAACTAAAAGAGGGGAGATTCAGACTGGATAGAAGCAAGACAGTTTTTACGTGAGGGTGGTGAGACCCTGGCCCAGGTTGCCCAGAGATGTGGTGGATGCCCCATCCCTGGGAACACTCAAGGTCAGGCAGGACGGGGCTCTGAGCAACCTGATCTGGTTGAAGATGTCCCTGCTTGTTGCAGGGGGCTTGGGCCAGTTGGCCTTTAAAGGTCCCTTCCAACCCAAACTATTCTATGATTCTATCTCCTGCCTCCTGCTACTCAGTTCTTGCAATAAGGAGCCCAAGCCAGAAAAAAACGACCCTTTCTCAGCTGCCTTGGTGTGTCTGAGGCAGAGCGTGCTCAAATGCGTGGCTGGGAGACGTGGTGCTGTCTTCCCTTTCGTGTACCCGACCCCGCATGCAAGCAGCAGTGTGCTAAATGTACGTATGTGTATTGTGAGTGCATATACAACCTGGCTGGCTGCAGTTAAATCACAATTAGATTTGCTTGTTGACCATTTGGCACTTAGCAGTCTCATAATTAGTAACTGTAAACCGGTAGAGACAATGAAGCAAATCCCTAATTTTTATAATACTGCCCTGCTTTATGACTATCTGCAAAATCGTAACTGCCTGCTTGTACAACAAAGCAAACACTTAAGTATTTTGACAGATGTTTTATATGAAAAAGAGCCGAGCTTGTGTATTAATTTGCTGTTCCTTGCATTGTCTCTCTTTTTTTTTTTTTTTTTTTTTTTTTATTGAATACATCCATGGCTGCCGTTATCTGCTTTTGATTAATTTGCTGCTACGTTGGCTTTTGCTTTTTCCATATGGTGCTGTGAGGTGGAGGAGCGGGTCCCCCCGCGCTGGAGCGGGGCCCCGGGGAGCAGCGAGAGCCTTGCCTCTGCAGCAGCGAGGCTCCTCCGGGACCGGTGGCAATTCCCCAGCGCTTGCGTGAGGATGGGCAAGTGTATGTTGTTCTTTCACGTCTCCCACTGATTTTGGGGGAAGTTATATAGCCACAGCAGGTGCTTGCCAGCTCCTGGGCTTTGAGAAGTGAGTGTGATTGATACCAAGCCAAAGGAAAACATGCCAATTATTTTGCAAGGAGACATGGGATTGCTTTAAAGGAGTGTGTTTTGGGTCAGTATCTCCAGGGACTAGAGAAAAAAAAACCCTGTTCTTGTGCAAATGAAAGAAATTACAGTGTGAGTTACCTGGGGACTGTGTGTGGAAAGTGCAACAGTATTGTCATCTCTGCAGAGCAAACAAGTGGGTGCCTGGTTGGGCTGGGAGCGTGCCTGTGTGTGTGTTACACTGGGAGCAGGGCTGCCGTCCTTGCGTGCTGCTCTGGGATCCTTCGGCGTTTTCCAGCGTGCTCGCTCCAGCAGGAAGGCAGGAGGGTTTGCCCAAGGCTCAGTCCCGGCAGGAGGTGTCCAGAACATCCCATGGTCAGCTTCCTCCTGGCTCCCGAGGCACTAGACGTGGGGAACACAAGGAGATGCTCCCACATTTAGTTAGTATTACCCTGAGTTAATTTGCTTGCTTGCTGAAGCACTTTACTTGCTTGCTCACTGTTCATTTTAGATGGGTTTAACCCCCTCTTGGGAGCAGTAGCTTGGGTATACTCATTGATTTTAAGCTTGAAGTCTTACTTGCTCCTTTGTGGTAGCTGGGGCTGCGATTGCTCCACTGAGATGGAGTTCATCAGTCCTGTCTTGGGTGTGCAAAGGATGGGAGCGTGAATCTGAGCTGGTCTCCCAGGGCTCTCCTTGTAGCTGGGGTAAGAAATAGGCACCTCTGGAGGGGTTTGGCTGAGTTTCCAGCTGTTTCTCTCTGTTGAGTCTGGAGCTTCTGTTAATTCCAGTTCCTCGTGAATGAAGCCAAATGCAAACAGAAAAGCAGATCTCTACTTTAATTAATATTGGAGCAGGTTCTCTCTCACGCATTTGTCATTTCTTCCCTCACCACTCCCTTGAAATAATTTATTTTCCCTGTTTAAAACATTCCTATATTGTTATTGCTCTCACAGTGGTGTGCACTGCACTTGCTTAATCAAATTTATGATGCTGGAATTAATTTAGTAGGTTTCTTCCATTTTCTCTCCACGTACACTTAAAAAAGAGAAGTTCTTTAAATTAACCTAATGTAACTGGATTTGTTTTCACTTTATTAGCTTTGGAGGGGGTTCTCTTGGGGACCTCAGTGTCATTATATTATCTGAGGAGCAGATCTGCTTCAGTCTGGTGGGAATTTTTAACAAGAGCAATGTTTTCCCATTTCAGAGTGAGTAAATACTTTACTGAAATCCAGGGGGCTGATGCTCTGCTGCATTACCAGTAAACATGAAGCGAAAAACAGCTGGCAGAGTGGAAAGGAGACAGAAAACACAAATTGCTGTTGTTCCTACAGATCTGCAGAAGGGCTTGCACTTGGGTGTATTTTTGCGAGTGATTTTATCTGTCCAAAAGGTTTTAGCTCTCGGCCAATTCTGAAGCAATCTTGGTTTCAGTGTTTAGTTTAAGCTGCGTGTCTGACCTTCACCCCATACCACTTACCGGTGGTGTGGGAGCTCCGGTGGCTTCAGCATTGGGGTGGACGATGCCCGGGAATAGGGACAGTCGGGCCCCTGAAGCTTTTGGCTGCACCCGCAGCAAGCTCTGCAGCGCCGGGGCCAGGCAGGGACTTTTTAGAAGGTGGCAGGAGCAGGCTGATGGATGCCATGCCACGACTGTTAAACAGGTGAGACGGACAAATGCTGGAGTGTCCTTTCCTTCAGATACGGGCTCTGCTCATTGCTCGGGCTGTGGAAGGAAAACATCCAAATACGAGCCTTGTCACAAAACTAATTTTCAACTATTTGATTATCCAGAACCTTGTTGGTGCAGATAAATATTTCTGACCCTGGTCGGCACATTATTGCTTTGACCTTTCACCCCTGGCAAACCTCCGTCTGAATCCTCCCAGGCTAGATGGCTTGAAAACTATTATCAGTGACAAGTAAAAGACTGCAGAGAAATAAACAACGGAGACCTATGAGCTTGCCCTTGTAAACTACGGTCAGGCATCACCCGAAAAGCGCCCAGAATACAGACAGATCAATGCTCTGCACAATCCTCTGCAGACGCACTCACTCGCAAAGGGCTTTCACAAGCTATAATGCATGTTTTGATAATGTCTTAGCGCTGCATTTTTTTAATGTACTTCCTTTGTTTGTTAAGGTGCCTTTCAAGCCAAGTCAGTGCTGGCTTTCCATAAAGATTCTCCGGTGCTTCCATCATATACGTTGAAAGTGGTGTGTGCAGAAGCGATTCTGTCAATAGTATATTTTTATGTATTATTTAGCTCCTGTTGTTTGTGTTCGCCAAGGAAGTTTGCATGCAATCTGCTGGATTAGTTTCTTAAAAGCTTGGATGCTGAGTTTCAGTTTTCATCTAACTCTTCCCCTTGTATAGGAACGAGCTGTCAGGACCAGTGGTATTTTTTGTTCAATGCTGTGCAAGTCCTGGATGTCCAAATAGGAATGTGACAGGCAGAAAAAGCTAGAATGTGCATTTTTTTATTTTTTTTTTAATTTAAAAAGAATTTGTAAGTCCCTGAAGTAGTTTTTGTTTAGCAATGTTGGTTTCAAAGCAAAGTACTCCATCGTTCTGCGCTGGGGTAGCTGAAATTTGAATAAGCTCCTGGTTTTTATCAGTCATCACTCAGGAATCAAGATGAGCCGTAAGGCCTTTCGTATGGGGTCTTGTGTTTCACTGAATTAGTGCCACTGAAGGCAACGGGACTGGGGCGAGAGGATTACGGTTTGAATGAGCACCCAGAACTAATCTGCTTCCGTGATTCGCTGGGTGCGGTTGGGAAGAAAGCTAATCCAGAGGGAAGCGGTTTGCTTTTTCTTAAACCTTTTCCCCCCATGTGTACTGGAGATCACGTTGTCCTGAATGACCCCACTTTCCCCTTACACTGCTGTGATAGCAACTGCTGCAAAAAATGTGCCCGTGGTGACGCCGCGTTGCCTTTAGGGTGTTCCTAATCCCGTTGTCATGAAGGTCCTGGCTAAACGTCACTCTTGCTTTGCCTGTTTCTCGCTGCTGCATAAGGAAATCTCAAGAGAAGTAAGTGCAAAATTAAATTTAAGTTAACAGAATTCATCTCTAAGGGGCATTTTTACTTTTGTGGTGCTACACTGCTTTTCTAGATGTTAGGGTTAAAATCCTAGCAATACGTTTGCTGATATTCTGACCATGTCAACCTTTTTTATTATTATTTTTTCAGCGCTTGTAAAATATCAGGGCTTGATGTAATGGTTTTCTGGAGAAAGGGGATGTGTAATAGGCAGGAGCGGTTGACAGCCTTGGGTTCACTTTCTCTTCTGGCAGGGGACTTGGTCCCGTGCAGTCACGTAAAGAACAGATAAATCTGGGCGAAGTTCTCGCTCCTGAGCTTCCTCATGGCAAAGCACTTCTGAAGATCTCCAGCCAAAGTATAATAAAGACAGCATGTGGTGTTGAGAGGGGAACTTAGACCCAGAAATCAGATCCCTTGCTGTCTCTGCACTGCTCTGTAAAACAAATAGCCCTTCCCCACTTCACATATAGGTGGTGAGGAAAGATGCATTGAAGATTTAGGTGCTTAGAGAGGCTGATAATAGGTAAAATACCCAGAATCAGAAATCTGCTCTGAGTGCTTAATGTTGACCTGTTGCAAGCTTGACTGATAGGTTCTAGAGACCAGAATGAGAGTTTTGCTCTTCCTCTTAGACAGTTTCTGCTTTAGCTCATGTGTTAATACAGATGCACGTGCACATGGGCTTGGCCAGAGTCCAGAAACGCAAGACAGACGGAGCCCAGTGCAAGGGTTAGTTCAGAGATGGCGTTTCCTTCACTTTGTTTTCAAATTCTTCAAAATTCTGGTTTGGGGCATCAATCTGGAGCCAGGCTGAGCGAGTCTACATGTTCTTCTCTACATTTCCCTTTCCCTCCGTTTGACTCTTTTACCTGCTTTGTTTATATTCCTGGTGTGCTTTCCAAGAGCTGCCATTAGTCATGTTCATAAGAGTCACGGGATTGTTTCATTCCTGGCCATGTTACATGACATTGGTGTAGGTTTTCTGCTTATTTTAAAATCTGCTGCAGCAATGTAGAGTTTTTCCCCCTGTGTACCTTTCCGAACTAAAAGCACTAGGCTATTTATTATTTTTGATAAATAAGCAGTCATTTTGCTAATCCACCTTAAAAAGTATGATCACCCACAGGTGGAGTGCTTTTTTGTTACTGTTATTCGATTCCCTCTCGTAGATCCTTTTCACAGAGCTGCATCTCTCCTTCGCGTTGTCCAGCTGCTGTACGGGATGCAGGAGGTCGGTTGGCTCGTTGGGTCCTCTCGGCACCGGCAGCAGTGCTCCCCAGTGGTTTTGGGGTGCTCTCCCAGGAACGGGCATCCGTGTTGATCTCCTATTAAACGGGCAAGTTTCCACCTTTCTCTGCCTCCCATGATGGGAGAATCCTGCTTCTTGCCTTACGCATCAGGTTGTTCCGTCAGCAGTCAGACCCCGGAGTCCAGGTTTCTTAAAAACATATTGTAGCAGCAGTTGCGCAAGACGGGGAGGAAACAGTAAGGTGGAGGCTCTGCTTAAATACTTGCCTAGACCAGCTTGTGGCAGGTATTGCTTGCCTGGCGTTGGACTCGAATTAGGAGGGCTTGATTCTATGCCATTGATCTTCATGTCATCAAGGCAAATCCGTCATTTATACTGGAGCAAATTAGTAGTATTTCTGCTTCTGCCTTTGGAATTGCATCAGGCGTAAGTGAGATAAAGATCGAGGCTCTTGCTATGGTGGAACTCTAAATGGGAAAGCAGAGGATGAATTTTTAGAAATGCCTGTTCCTAGCTGAAGTTTGCACTTGGTGAATTATGCCCTTAATTTCAAAGAAGAGCAAAATAAACTCAATGACATGAAAATCCTATCTGTACCTTTAATAAAGCATATATATGGATGTGTATACACACAATATTATTTTTAAAATAGTAAGTTGATAAAAAGCGGTTATTTATGCTGCAGGTAACACTAATTTGGCAGTGTCTGTATTTTGTTTGCTTCGTGTTGTAAAAAGCCCCCGAGCCATGATGTCTTGGAGTAGGGCCTCTGCCAGTCTGCTCAGGAAAGATTTAGACTACGGGCAGCGTTAAGAGAGACACCAAGTCAAGAGGAGGATGTGAAATGTGTTTAAAGCTGGGAAGCTTTGAGAGATGAACAGGAAGGTTGAAGGCATTATTTGAATGAAACAAGAATAAGACAGGTCCAGGTGGGGGGAACACAAGGATGTAAAGGCAAATCGGATCCAAACTGGTATCATAGACCAGTGGAGGGGAGCTGCCTTCTGGGGCAAGACAAACCCACGGAGATGTGCTCAGGATCTGAGAGCTGTTTTCAGACTGGCAGTGTGCTTGTTTGCATCCTGCAGAAGTAAAAGGGGAATGCATTTATGTGTTTGTTTTAAATTAGTTTACCTTTTTTGAGATGGCATTATTGAGTGTGTGTGCGCTGAGCATATGTGAGAGGGGAATTGAATTGCTTGGAGAGAAGTTTGTGAGCTCTAGGTACCGGTGAAGACATGAGGAAAGACAGACGTTTGGGGACTGTTTGAGCTAATTTTATGTGAAAGAGTAAAATGCATCAAGTTAGGCTAAGAGGGAGGACATGTACTCGAGGCACTGAGGTGGTGCCTCTTTGCACAGTAAAGAGCAGCCTATAAAAGCAAGAGCAGAAATGGGAACAGATGGTATGATTTTGGTTGGAGGGAGGTAGTTATTGGTTCTTTAAGTTTGTTTTTAAGAGGCAACTAAGGCAGGCAAGACCTATAAGGAAGACAAAACTAAGAAGAAACAACCTTGCCAACATAGCATTGCGGTCATTGCAACATTTCCATTGTTTTCTTCAACAACAAACCCGAAAGGTCAGATTGCAAAACGTGTTTCCTTTCTCTTCCCCAACCCTTGCACCATTCCTGCCTTTTCTGAGAGCACATCTGTTTGCAGAGGTGAAGCTTCTCCATCCCTTGCTGTGGATGGAGCTGGCTAACCACGCTGCTGTGTACCTGGTCCCAGGCAGTGGGCGCAGGAGGTACGAGGTAGGGTTTTAAATACCTACAGCACATTGTATGTATGCTGTTGCTGGCAGGCATTGCCTGTCCTCACCTGCACGTGTTTTCTTTTCCCGTTGAGGTCCATAATCCATGCAGCTGAGTGCTTGCCATCATCTGTTCAGAGACCCTCCAACAGAGGGAGACAGCCACAGCCATTAAATATTACACGCCAGGCACAATAAACTGGAAGATAGAAGAGGTGGTGTAAACACGTGCAAGTGGCTATGCTTAAACCCCCCGTCTGCTGGCCCGTTGAGATGGGTACGTTTGCATGCTGTACCAGTACTGCTATGGAGGCGTGTATCCCTCCTGGGCTTTTTGCTGGCGTGGGTGGGATGCTGGTACCACCGCGCAAAGGTGCCCCGATGCCTGGGCAGCCTCTGTGGTGGACTTGCGCGTGGCAGCTTTGGGTTGCAGGTTCTCTGAAATCACACGCACTGAAGCAGCCGCAAATTGAGACTGTTGCCATTATTGCTGAAGTGAGATGCTGCTGTCAAAAAAACCCCAACCAACCCAAGAAGATGAAGGTTGCATGTAGGCTTGAGGATTTGCTGGGGAGCATCGCGGGTTTTGCATTTATTTTTCCAGGCTAGTAACGTTCTCCTGCATTTGTCACAGCTCTCCCTGTAGCTCTGATCTTTTTCTCTGTATTTAAAGATCTTTCTATTCTCTATTTAACAACAGGAGGTTTTAGGTTTAAATGGCACAATAGTGTATGTAATTTATATATACAAAAAAGATAAATTGCTGCTTCTCAAGACACAAAATGCAAGTATTGCTTTGTTGGCTGAATTAACTTTTGTGCTATGTCAGGCGTGGAAGGTATTGTTAGAGATATGATTTTAGTATATAGCAGTACTAAATATTTTATCTTGTTGGCAAGCGGTGTTGTTGCAGAAGGTTTAAACTTCAAAGCGAGCTTTGCTAAAATGCCTTTAAAATAAAAAAAAATAAAAAAAGGTGGGGAGGGAGATGTAAGAGTGACTCGATTCCTGCTGGAATGATTTCACAGAAGGATTGTTATCCACTGAGACACAAGGCTTCTATTTGACCTCCTGCTGACTTCCCTAAACAGTGTTTGTAGGATGTTTAAACACTTTAAAAAAAAAAAAAAAANNNAAAAAAAAAAAGCACTGCTCTGCTGGAGTGTCTCAGTGCAGAAAAGCCACATCTGTATTTTTCTAAGTGACACACAGAGAAGGTATTTAGCGCTTACGAAGAGCTTGTTGGCGAGCTTTCAATTCTAGGGACATAGAGTCAAACTGGTCTCTCTATTTAACTTCGTTTTTGTTGCTGGATCACACTTTCTGCTCAGACTTCGACCAGAATCAGTGCATTGGTTTGGTATTAGCATCAGCAGCACGGCATCTCCTCCGTTCTGCTGTGCAGGAGGCGCATGGGAGGTGCTGCAGTGCTGCTGCTGTGTGAGGGCTTCATCTCCTGGGGCTTTTTTGGCACCTGTTTGGGCATTGCCCCAAGCAGGAGTCCCAGCTCCACTGCCTGCTACGGCGTGAGCATGGGCTCTAGCGGTGTGCGTGTGATTCGTAAGCTATTTTGGGATCCTTCTGGCAGAAAAATGCAGTATCATCGTTGAAAAGACTGCTGCTGTGGGATAAACTGTGACTAAGATCTGAGCCGACAAACAGTGTGGAGATCTCCCAAGCGTGGGGATCTGCAGTGGAGTGGAGGCAAAGGGGGATTCAGCCGCCCCTCGTCGTGCTGCCCCGGGTGGCGTGAGGGGGTTTAACCAGGCTGAAGAATTCATGGACTCTGAGCCCTGGTTAAGGGGCAGCTCCGTGCTGTCCTCCCCCAGGTACTGCAGGTATGCTGGCCTGTTAGAGGACTTCATCACAAGCGCGGGTTTCCAAATTTCACTCAGTAACAGTGAGCAAGTTCATTTTAAGGCACCTTTTCATCTGCCTGAAGTGGTTCCCCTTTCCTTTGCCCTCTCCATGTCTTCTCCTTTCACTCCCAACACTCCCGCGTCCTCTTGTGCTGCCTTGCTGAGCTGGCATTTTTAATGAGCGCCTGGAAGTCTGATGAGGACTGAGGTTGTATCTCGTACCACGGAGGTGTCCAGGTCTTGTTGCTTTCAGGTCATCCATGACTAAGCACAGCCAGACAGGGAAGGTCGGGTGCGGGATGAGTGTGGAGCACAGGCTGTCACCCTTGTGCAGGTGTGCACCCAAATTTCCTTCCTGCGGTGGGCAGAGCACCTTTCCTGTAGGAAGCGGCAGGAGATATGTCATCAGGGAAAGAGGCAGCTCACCGCGGCAGGAGGAACGTGACTCAAAAATTGTAGATCAAGGTGAGCCCAAGGGTGGCTCATAAACCAATTACCGGGTTAAGCAGAGAATGCCAACGCTTGGATTTATCGGCACTTTTGCACTTCTGAAGTGCTGAGAGAAAGTAAATTTTTCCCTTCTTTACCTTGTGAGGGTATGATGAGTGTCATGGTGATCAGTGGGTGGTTGATGGTGCTCTTTTCTTCTGCACTCCCCTGTCTTGTGTGCACTTTTCAGGAAACACACACGCACGATTCCCTTCATCCTCCTTATTCTGATGTAATTGAATTTGGGACATCGGTCCCCTGGGAACAGAGCTAGTTTTTAAGCTCTTATGGGCTCCCCATTGTCACCATTTGGGACATCTCAGCAGCAGAAATGGGCAGTGGCCTTAGGCGGGGAAGAAGGAAACGATGCGCAGTTTAACCCGGTGCAGCTGTATCTCCTGCTGTGTCACGCTGGTTTTGGAAGGGGACATGTCTAGAGCTGATCCAGCCCTGGTGGTATTAATGGAAAGACCCTCATGGACTGCGAAGGGGCAGTCGGGACCTTCTGAAAGGACTGCAGAGAGGGTGCTGCTGGTGGTGTCGTGTTGGGAACTGGAGTCTCCATAGAGGGCACCTTCCATGGTGACATATTACACTGTGCGATCTCATTGTGACGTGAGTTGTTTTATATTAATTTTACCCAGAGAAGAGCCCCTTTTTCATTTTTGGGACAAACCAGGCTCTTCTCCGGGCAGTTTGAGCTGCAGGCAAATGAGTTCAGCTGCGCAGGGCCTTTGCAGGTGGCTTTTACATGGTAAGGTGGAGTGGTTGCACCTGACGGTGATGGTCCTGAGTGTTATTTGAAATAAGGTGGCTATGAAACTCCAACAAAAGTGCTAAAAAGGTAAAAAAAATTTGGCATACATTACATATTTAACAAAGAACTTGAGCTCTGCTTGCTTTGGCAAACAAATACATCCCCAAATGGATCAAACAAGTTGTAATGCAGAACAAATTGAAGTAGTAGAGGATTTGTCTCAGGCGCTTAAAATCATATTTTATCCTCTGCCTTTATATTACCATTTATTCAGGGAAAAAAAAGTCTTTTGAAATACTGATGGAAAAAAAAGCTGAGCAAGTGTTGTTCCTTCCTTCAGTGCTGTGGTGCTGCTCGGTGCAGTCTTGTATTTCTGTCCTGTGCTCTTTTCCAACCTTGGAACAACCAAAAAGATAACTGTCTACTGTACTGTACTGAATTGCTGTCTTTTTTTCCCCCAAAGGTTTGCAAAAATTATTTTAAATTAAGCAGGGTACAAAGTTCTTCTAATTTCTAGCACGGAGAATTCATTTTCAATTTTTCTATCAAAGCAAAATGACAAATACAAAATGCAAGTGAAACCAGATGGACTAACTATATTAGGAGCGCTGCATGCATATTTTGTGTCACTTATTAGCATTCATTAAGTCAAACAGGGGGAGAAATAAGCTTTGCCTACATGTATTAAACCAATAAGGCTGGCAAGGATCCAAGCCTGCTCTCGTGGATTAATTGTTTTATAACTGCTTTAATTAAAATTGTTCAGTATATGATTAACCTAAAAGTTTTAATTTCCACAAAATTGTTGAACAAATGAGACATTAATATTTTACATTAACCGTGGAGAGTGTGCTTCGCTTCTCTGAATAGCTTGCTTACTGGAAACTTGGGAGCAAGTGGCACTGGGGAAGGAGTTGGGTGTGTATGGCTCCCAGGTGCCCCCTGTTTGGGTGAAATGCTCTTAATTGTGGGCAGTTTGTTACGGGAGGTTGAGTGTGCATCAATCCATTGTCCTCTGCTCCCACTGATGGCTTCAGCTTGGACTGGTGTCATGGATTGTCCAATGCGAGGTTGGTGGTGCAGCAGCGAGGCAGGAGCAATGGCTTTGTCCTGGTGGCTCCTTTTTGCCTTGGCTGATACGGAGTTTTGGGCTGTGCCGAAGGAGCACGTGGAACTTTACAAGCCTGGATCTGCAGCGCCCTGCGAGCTGCCCCCGTATCGGAGATGGACAGAGTGAAGAAGGGATGGCTGCAGAGCAGCTGCAGCGAGCAGGTACCTTCACTGCGCTGGTCGCCTTGTTATTGAGGCAACCTGCAACCTCTCTTCCCTCTTCTCTAATCTGGAGTGCTGTCTGGTTGCTGTAGAGTGCTAATCACAAGCTTTTGCCCCTATTTAATGGCCTGGCTTATCCTACAGGCTGACTGGGATTTTGAGAGGTGCTCCTGCAAAATGGGCAACAAATAGCACAAAAGAAATGGCAGTTTGGGGCCAGCTACTGCTGGCACCTCCTAAAGCTGTGCCGAGCATGGGTGACCTCCTTATGGTGTTCGCTCCGCGGTGCCTCTTCTGCAAAGCTGGTAAATCTCAGCAGTGCCAAACTCCTGTGGGGACGGAGCGCTTGGAGCTGTTGGGTTTAGGCAGAAGAAAAGCTGATTACCTGTGCTGGAACCTGATGGGGGTCAAGTCTCCTCCACCAAGGAAACCTGCTGTGGGATTTTTGGAAACAAAGGAAGTCATGAACTGTGTTTTTTCCTGTCTTATCAGGAAATCCAAACTTTCTGAATGTTTAGGTTGTGCGGTGCCTTTCTGAGATGTTAGGTTAGCGGAGGCGGGGGTGAGCGCTGCAAGGAGCCATCAGCCCCGCTTCTTGCAGCGTCGGGATGTGCCTGGGAGATCTGCAGCACGCTCTGACCCGGTCTGACCTTCTGCTGTTAGATCTGGCAGGACCGCAGTGTGAGGTGGTACGGCTTCAGGGCACGGATGTGCTCACCTGCTCATGGTTTGCCTGTTTTACTGGAAATATCTCGACCCGTGATACTGCAGGTAGAAGTATGCGTTTGTTGTAGTGACTGCAGAGCTGGGCTGCACCTTGGTGTCCTCCTTTCAAAAACCAGCCAAGTCATGGCCTGAGCTCCTGGCCCTGTTTGAACTGATGACAAAATTGTCAATGACTTAAGAGGGATTCCATCTCTAAATTTGACTCCTTAGGGACCCGCTTTTGAAGTGGCTGGTATGCTTACAGCATAGCAACGTGGGTGTCAGGCCCCCCGTCTGGGGGACTTTTGTGGGGGGAAGAGCATCCTCGCCTGACCTGTGAGGGTCTGGGAGAGCTCCACAGGTTCCTGGTTGTAGCTCGTGTCTTCAGCTGGTGCTCCTTTATGAACTGGCATTGGGGAAAAAAAGTCTTTATGTTGATGGCCTCTGTGGCCCCAGAGTATGCCAAAAAATAGACTTAAGTAAAGTGCAGTCTGTGCAGGGTCCAAAACCTCAGCTTATTTTGCTGGAAACATTACACACAGCCATGAAGCCTCCTGCTGTTGAGTCCTGTTAGAAGCACTTTTGTTCAAACGCAGTTCAACGATATTATCTGGCCTCTGAATGTCCCGTAAGGTATTTTGCTTTCTGATTCTCATCGAGCCTCTTTGTGCTCTCCGGAGTGGAGCACGCGGGGCGTCTGCCATCACTTCGTAACACGGGGATTTCTCCTGGTGGGAGGGCGGTTGCGGAGGGCTGGCTCCGCTCGCCTTCAGCACAGGCTCTCGGCATCGCTATTAAAACTTCATATGGGTTAGAGTTACCAAGATCTGGGGTAAACTGAGCAGCTGGCCATGCCTTGCTGGGTCAGAGCGAGCAGGGAAATCCTACTGGGGTTGGTAATAAATTGAGAAATGCTCTTTGTGTCTTAGGTGGAGTTGGTTGGTGTCGATTTGTATTTCAGTTTTAGGATATTTGGATAAACTTGCAATATTAAGGGAATGGAAAATGGAAGGATTTTCAGGAAAGTCTGTGAGGGTTATCTAACTCAAATGGAGATGGATTTTGATTCCTGTAGGCTTCCTAGAAAAACATACGGAGGGTATGTACACACACACAAACATATGTGGTACGTGCTACTCTATGTAAATACAGCAGTTTTCCTTTCTGTCACATCTGATGAAAGATTTTGTGTAGCTGAATCATGTAATACAGAATTATAAAAAGATAATGACCAGACTCTTCCACTTCAGTGCCCGGAGTTGTCTGTTGTTTCCTACTGTTGCGTGTGCCGGGCATCGCTGGAAATTGGGCCACGGCTCTCGTTCGCTAAGGCCCGAGATTAGTGCTGTTGGGCCTTGGATCAATCCCTAAAAGTCGATCTGAGAAACCAGCTCTTAGGTATTTGCCTGTGAAAATGTTGCAGTAATCGACCTCTCAGGGTGCACATAGGGGACTCAGACATTTGCCAACCCTGCAGGAGCCCAGCTCCGCTTCCGTGCCCTCTCCCTGGGAGAAGATGAGGATGCCAAACGCAAATCCCGGTGCGGTGTACCAACTCCCGAACCCTCTTGCAGGGCTGCTGTGGAACACTGCTCTCTGGAGCCTTTTTTAGGCTCTGGGAAACACTCAGCAGCAGCCCCAGGCTGGGTGTGCTGTGCCAGTGGTACCGACCTTGGGAACCAGGCAGGGCTTCTCCGTGTTGTAAGGATGGAAATCACTTGCCTGTATCTCCACCTTGTCACACAAAGAGCTGAAGTGATAATGTGTAGGTGTAGTTAGCGCCAAATTCTGGCAGGGTGAGCACTGAATGCACAGGTAAAGGCTGTAAAGGCTGAACCCAGGTGTAAAGCCAGCATGGTAGATCCTGGACAAACAAATCAATGGGAAGTGCTGCATTAACCATGAGGCAGGTGGCCTTAAAGGTATTGTTGAGGGCTGTCCCCTTGAGGAGCATCGCACGCGTGTGAGTCTCATGCACTGTCTTAGCTGTGAGTGCTAACAAGTGTTGCTTGACCATCCGGAGAGGAGGAAGAGAGTGCTAATTCCTTCTGCCGGAGCCCATCTCTCTGGGGACGTCCGTTGGGATCCCTTCAGTTACTAATTTGGATGCTAGTTAGGGTTGAAGGGATTTACTCTGCTCTCAAGGCTAAAAGGCATTGAGAAATTTCTCTTGCAAAGTGTTGCCCAGCTTGTAGAGCTGCCCCGAGGCGACTCGCTTATCTACAGGGTGCTGGGGCGGCTTTTAAGTTGTAGCACGGTAAATGCGAGCATTTTTATGCCTTCGGTCTGAATAATGGAGTTCTGTATTTTCACGCTTCTGTGATGTTACGCCTAGCGATGGGAAGGAGTGAGGCAGCGCTGATGAAAGCTGCGGTTGTGGTCGCTGGAGGTGCGCGTTGGGAAGTGGTCAGAGTGGCCGTCCCTGCTGGTGGAGACCCCTGGAAGGCAGCCGCGTTCCTTCCCTCCAGGCCTGCCAGCCTTCCCGCGCGGAATCTGTCCGACAGCCACCCGTGCAGTCGAGGATTTGCGGAATCCTCAAGATGATGAAAAGCAAATAACAGGAGTATCTGAGCATTGTCTTTTATACAGCAAGAGAAGTTTAAGTGCCTCTGTGGAGATTTTCAACCTGCCTTTCATGTGCGATGAAAAGGCCTGTGCTATTTTCCTGTTATGCTCTTTCCCTTCTGTTGACGTATGGCAGAAGTAACGGCACTCTGTTGTGAGGAAGATGCAAAACCAGTGCATCTCAGCAAGTTTTTTTCTTTTTTTTTTTTTAAAAAAAGCCTCTTTTCAGATTTGAGACCACTTCTCATTAATGCGCTACTTAACCTGTGCTGATCCCATCTAAAATAAAAAGTGTGTCTGTCTTGAGAGAGCTGAAATGGACTGTGGGCTGTTGTGAGCCAGGCTGTACTTCATGGTATCCTGTGGGAGTTTAGCGTAGCGTAGACTTCCTGGCTGTGGATGAGTACCGTCGTGCAGGGGTGTGAAACTGGCCTCTCTGGAAAGCTTCATTCCGTGGGGAACGCCTGATGGTGTCTCGTCATACCTGCCATGGGCATGTCCCGTGTCTGACCTTTGCGTGATGGTACGGGAAAATGGAGCATGGGCATGGCCTTGGGTGAGTTTGATATTAAATGTTGGAGATATTTCTGCCTTCTTTCACTTAACGATCTCCCCTGGCAGCAGTGTCCAGCAGAGCAAGTTGCAGGAGGAGGAGGAGGAGGAGGGGTCTTGCCAGCTGCACAGGTCTTGCCACACTCTGCCTTCCTTTGGGAAATGTGTTCAAGCAGATAGCTCCTGTTAGGTCACCAAACCTTTCTGTAGGAATCAGGGTGGGGAAAAAGCAGAATTACTGTTCTTTGTAGTACTAATTATTTGGACTTACTTGAATGACTGTACTGATGAACCATCTAAGCCAGGAAAGTTTCAAGAGAAACCTTCCAGCTTTCTTTTCTTCTCCTGAGCATGAGTTAAACTTTGCATGTTTACACTGTTTCTACTCCCTTGCCCTCATTATCCAGGCTGGATAATGAGTGTGCCAGTTAATTGAGAATTTTCCTTTCTGATGGCCATGGTTTGTATTTTTAGTGTAGTACAGCCAGTTTATACACAGGTAGCCATCACTTCAAGATTGTTGACATTATCCTCTGACAAAATATAACGTGTGGTTAATCCTGTTTCCTGCAATCAATATGGTAATAGTAATTAAGTATCTGAATTATGAAATACTTATGTTGTTTATTTTTGAAGTCACACAAACTTCCTGCAATTAGAAACATAAAGCTAAATTATTTAATATCAGATCTTGAATCCAAGTCATCTGCACAGTAAAAAGCCTTGTTTCTATCAAGACAGCAGTACTTGGGTTTATAATAGTGGTGTTTTATTTGAGTTTTCATGAATAGTTAAGTTCCCTAGTGATTTTTGAGGTAGTCTTCCAACTTTGAGAATCTAGAAGTATGACAGACCAGCTCTTCTATTTGCAGAGTTAGGACCCGGCCAGTCCATACAATTGGTCCTTTGGCCTGTGGGCACGTTTTCTGTGGCAAACCAGAAGTTTCGTACTTCTGTATCCTGAAGGCCGTATCTGTTGTGGGCTGGGAGCTGACGTCTGCCCCTACCGCCTCCTCCTCCTCCTCAAAGGCTGCTGTAGCCACAGACACGCAGGCACCTGGTGGGCTCAGCAGAGGGATGGGGGCCATAAATTTAGCATGTGGAAACCAGACCTCACTCATGTGCATACCTCCGTGGGATGAGATGATTGTATCTCTTGAACTTCTGCTCTGCAGAGACTCCTAGCAGGAGACCACAGTGTCCTGGGCACCAAACTGCCCATGCATCCGCCCGACAAAGCCACAGGGGTTCCTGTTCCCCATGTGTCCCTATACTGGGAATGCACAAAAGGTGCTCCAGTTGGTTCAATATTATGCATCCTGTGAACAATGTATTTGCTGACCTCACTCGGCGTTTGGTTTCCTGCCTGCAGATTATCATAGAATCATAGAATGGTTAGAGTTGGAAGGGACCTTAAAGATCATCTAGTTTGACCCCTCCCTGCCCTGGGCAGGAACACCTCCCACCAGCCCAGGTTGCTCCAAGCCCCATCCAACCTGGCCTTGAACACCTCCAGGGATGGGGCAGCCGCAGCTTCTCTCGCCAACCTGCGCCAGGGGCTCACCACCCTCAGAGTCAAGAATTTCTTCCTAATATCTCATCTAAATCTCCCCTCTTTCAGTGTAAAACCGTTCCCCCTTGTCCTGTGGCTCCCCTCCCTGATCAAGAGTCCCTCCCCAGCTCTCCTATAGCCCTTTTAGGGATTGAAAAGGGCTCTAAGGTCTCCCCAGAGCCTTCTCTTCTCCAGGCTGAACAACCCCAACTCTCTCAGCCTGTCCTCCCAGCAGAGGGGCTCCAGCCTTCAGAGCATCTTTGTGGCCTCCTCTGGCCCCGCTCCAACAGGTCCATGTCCTTCTTACATTATCAGAAGAAGGGGGTGGTTGGGGACTTCTGTCTGTCTTGGACCCAAATGGGTTGTACATCTGGTCAGAGCCCTCTTTCCGGGGATGCAGAATATGCTGTATTTTCCACCCTAGTAGCATTTTTGGTTCTTTACTTCTTGCTTCTCTTTATTCAGCCCAAGCTCTGTTATTCAGTTCATTTTGTTCCTGACAGGTTTTCATTTCCTTTATAAATATATAGCATTTTCGTTGGCCTCTTGGCTGTGAAAAGGATTTAATACATTGTTTTCTCCACACTTGCTTTTTTTGTTACTATCAAAGGCTATTCTTTCTTTTTCTCGTCCCTTGAATAATCACTGGAGACAGTAAGGGAGTCTTTCTACGTAGCTGCACGCTTGCAATACGTGGTAATAAATATTAAGCTCCTTATGAATTGTATAAAAACACAAGTTGCTTTAAGTTTTAGCAATTGGAGATGGCTTTTGACTTGTAGACGGAACACTATGCGCTGAGTTTTTCCAAAGATCTGCCTGCCGAATATGAATATACTTGTACATACAGGCGTTCATGCACCCGGCTCCTCACTTTGCAATGCAAATGTGCGATCTGCAAGTACAATACGGGCTCTTCGGTGCACAAGAAGAGTGAGGCAGGATCTGAGCGCAGCCTCTGAATTCCAGTCCCCGATCTTGCACTTATTTCTGTGACCAGAGGCAAAAGTTGCTTAACATCCTCCATACCTCAGCATAATGCTCTGCGAAATGGGGGTGACAATACCATTAACATCACGCAGTGCTGCACGGAGCTGAAGAGAGAGGCTGAAACCACTTCTGACACTCTGAACAGTACCTTTCCTTACGGAAACGTGGTGCCATTCCTTACGAGTGAGGTATCCCGTAAGTCAGTGTGGGAAGGAGAGATGCAGACGCTCATTCTGAACCAGTTCATTGCCAAAAGGATGCTGACTTGGGTTCAGCCAAGCCCAGCACAAGCCCACCTTGTGATAACAAACAGGGCACCAAAAGCCAACAGAAGTTTCCATCACTTTTGAAAACTGGAATGGAAATACTCCCCACTGAACAAATAAAGCGCCCTGCACAGCGCTTACAATGCGGGTGCAGCAGCGCGGGGAGCCCTGGGAGCCTCCTGGCAGACAGCGGCTGCCTCGGCTTCCCGGGAGACCTGGCTGTCCAAGCCAAGGGACCCGCGGAAAAGAACATGAGTAGAGAGAGAAGCAGCAGTGAAATGTAACCCGATCTTTAAGCGTTTGTGGCTTTAATATTTTGAAGGAAATGTTTGCATGCACTATGATTTATATTTTAAGGTGAACTGCATCTCTCTCATACTAGAAGACAAATGAGCTCTGTCTCCAGCTGGTGTTATCTATTACTTTTCTCTCTCTAGCTCATGTAGAGGAGACATTTGTGTGTCCGAGCTGGGAGCTGTCTTTCCTGAGGGATTTGTGGCATGGACCCGTGTGTCCCTGAAGTCCCCCAGTCATTACTGCATTTCCATTTTCCCGCAACATTCAGCATTTTTTTCGTGTCACCTTCCTTGGAGTGTTCCTCTTATTATTTTCTCTGCTAGTTTAAACAGTCCACAGCATCTGTTTTTAATTTTATAAATGTATTAAATTCCATTCCTGGATCTGTTTGAAGCACGGGGATCAAATACACCACCACCACCCCACCCCCATGGAACAAAGCATCTTTTTGCTATTAAAATATATTATGCCGAAATATATGCTTGGGGAAAAAAAAAAAACGAGTATCACATTTACATTGCAAACTGGAGAGTAGATAGGTGTATGTCACCCATCCCAATCACTAGAAAGGTTTGCCTGGATTTAATCAGGTGCCCACGGGTTGGGGAAGCGGTGTTGGGCTGTGGGGTTGGGATCCCCACCCTCCCCGCGTGGTTGTGCCCTGGGTTGGTGGGGCATCTCTGTGGGTAATTACATAATGCAGTCGGTGTTATGGCATTTCTGTGTCGTCAGGAGGGTGTGAGAGCTGAAGAAGCTCTCGTTGCATGCTGGAGCACCGGAGGTCTGTGCAGAGCTCACAGAAATGAATCAGAATAGCTTAATAGAGAGCAACCACTCTGGTTTTAAGTACTTGAGGATGTGGGTGAAGAGGAGGAGAAAAGGTGATGAATAAGAAGCTAGACAGTGTAGAAAAGACCTTGGCTTACCTTGGGGGTTGTGTGGAAATGATTTTTGAAGTCTGTCTACAAGTCCAGCAGAGATTGAGTCACTTGAAGGATCTGTACCCGGACAGCAGGGCAGCAGATGTCTGAGCAGGCTCTGAGCACAGCTGCAACTTGCGGGGAAATGGCTTGGGATGATAGATGGTCTCTGCTGGATGGTGCAGCCAGGGACCTTCTCTGGGTTGCTTATGTCCAAGGAGGCCTGGAAAATACCAAGCTACCCTTTTCAAAGCATCTTTAGATAGTTAGCTGTTTCTCTCATGAGACTTATGCTGGAGAGCGGAAAGCAGTGCGGCAGGTTTTTAGTTCCATCGAGATGCCAGGTTGGTACTTTGGTCACACAGTGACTTCGGCTGGCTTCAGACCGGCCCCCTCCAGATGGGGGGAAGGGTACATACGGAAGGAGAATGAGTCGCAACCTTTTTGAAATGTGGCCTGCATGAATTGCCTTTCCTTCTCCGCTTCTGTTCAGACAGGACTTCTGACACCGAGACTACCTGTGAAACGAAGGAAAGCACGTGCGCTAGTCTGAGAGGCTGATATGCTGTCTGAGCTGCCTTCACAGTTGTGCTATTTTAAAAGGAGCAACTCAGTCCATGGCGGGCTTACTGGAAGACTTGTCTGAGAAAATAGAAGTTAGGTGTCTATGATTAAAGCATTGAGCTTTGCTTGTGTTTCTGCCGTTATATTTCAGACCCAGCATCCAGCTGAGGTTGGGACTCTGGGGCACGAGGAACGTAATTCTGATATGCACATGGGTCGCAGTCCCTTCTCTTTGAAGTTTATCTGAGGTTCCCGTGAAGCATCCCATCTCAGTACTGTCTGAGCATCAGCAGATGTTTTACCTTTTACCTTTTATATACATGATGAGGCTTTTCATCTGGTGATCTCAATTAATTAAGCCTTGTAGTACTGCTTTGAGTTATATGAAACCTGGCTGGATACCCTTGCTACTCTTGCTCCCATCTGATGTTAAACTTGCTGAAGCAGTAGGTAACAGACTCAAACCAGATTAAAGCTTTATTATTCACGTAGATGTTAATCATGAGCAGGGATTTTTTGCACACTGCAAAACTCCACATATCTTGCTGGGCTTTGAAGGAAGAGCTAGGCTAAAAATAAAGGGGATGAGTTATTACTGTGTCCTCCTTCAGGGAGTGGGTTAACTGTGTTTTTGAAGAACCGCAATGAGCACTGGAGACATTTGTAGAAAACTTCTCTTGGTTTTCAACTCTCTCCCTGTGCATTAAGTTTGGATGGGGGTACCTCTTATGTAAACGCAGGTCTTGGATGAGAAGCGGATCTTGCTCAATTAGTTAGAAACCAGTGGTTGCTTCAGAAAATGAAATAATTGGACACTTACAGCCCAGTCTGCGGTGTGCTAGGTGCTCTGGGTTTGCCTGTGTAGCGCCCTCGTGCATCTGATTCTCTTGAAGCACACAAGTAGTACAGCTGGTTTCTTTAGGATTATTGCCTGGGCAGAAGGCATTCTTGGAGCATGCATCATCTTCAGGAATGGAGCCCTTCCAAACAGATTTGCTATAATAGGATGCATTGGAGAGAACATAAACACAAGAAAATAATGGCAGGAAATACCTCAGATCAGCAATCTTTTTACTCTCACTGAGACAAAATACTCAAAGACACGTCATTCATGTCATAGCATTCCTCTGAGAAATCTGCCTAGTAATAAAACTTTTAAAAGTGCCGCAAACCTGAGGCTAAATGCCACTTCATTCTGGATTCTTTTCTACCTCCTGTAAATGTATTGAGTTACAGCTCTTGCAGTGGTTACTTTACAGAAGTACTAATGAAGGTACTAAAGAGAAAAGGCCAACCACCAGAAAAAGTTGGAACCCAGGCATATTTCTTATCAGTGGCTTCTGTTAATATGGATTTCCTCCTTCATTTAGTGCTTATGAACTATTACAGGACTTCCGTGGTGTAATGCGTGCAATTGGGTTGAATTTCTTGTTTGACTTGTCCAGCAATGGATGGAAACACTGGAGTGATTCTCTCCTCCCGTTGTGGCAAATCTGAAGGCCCGCTTTGCCTGTTACTGGGCTGTAGGAAGGTGGTTTTGGCTGTTCTTCACAGCTGCACACATATTTGTTTCTTGGAGACAAACTGTATTTGAATTTATATTTCTTGTAGCTCCTCCTATTCCATCAGTAACTTGCAAGCAGCTTCCTGCATGGATGCTTCTCCTGCATGGATGCTGCTTCTGCTGCATGGATTCCGGCACTGGCAAAAGTGCCATGGGAGCAACCTGGGGTGTCTCTGCCACTGCTCTGTTTTCCCATTCAGTCACTGTCACTGCTCCCTCTTTGCTAAGTTCATGCCGTTAAGTAAAAGGCTGTCTTGGGAGATTGCCGGCTGTTGTGACGTGATTGTTGGTAGAGTCAGAATTTTCTCTTCTGTCTCCTAAGGAAATCCCTTCCTGGCTCTCTGAGCAGCCTATGTGGGGCTTCATTCTCATGACACCTGCTTGTCCCACAGTCTTCAACATATTGGGATGTCCTCAGTATGAGGATCTGAAACCTGAAGGAACCAGCAGCCTGCTCAAAACCTTCCAATGTTGCAAGTTTTTGAACCAAAGCTTCGTGAGTGCCGTCCGTGATGCTGCCCACTGGGTTGGTGACCATCCCTCCTTCCCACTGCTCTCATGTCTGGCATGTTCAGCAAGTTGGTGCAAATTCTCAAATGTGTTAAAATTAGGTTAAGAACAACAGTCCAAGGTTTGGCCGTCCAGTTTTGAGAATGCACTTTGATCTGAACCTGGATAACTCCACTCAGGACAGAACCTCTGAACTTCCGGGAGACTGGCTGTAGGCTCTTCTTAATTTCCCAAAATCTTGCCTTATTGATATTACCTCTGTCCTCAAGTCCCTCTCTCTTTCTTCACAGGACAGATTACTGTTTCATACTAGGATGCTGGGCTGTGGTATATGTTAGGATGGTATGGGGTATTCTGCTCTCCAGAAGAATTTCCCTTGTTTCGGGCTAATTTTGCTTTGCCACCCCTGTGCAATGTGTGGAGATGCAGCACTGGTGGAGCTTTGGTAAAAGCCAGTCCTGCATAAGTCCTGGTTATCTTGGATGTCCTTTGTTGTTGTATTGTAGGTTTTGAGTTTGTTTAATTGCTGGAAGGAGGAAAACTTCTCTTTCTAAGAGCAGCAGGGACAGATCTCACAATCTCAGTGGTCAAGAATGAAGTAGACTGCCAACAATACTCCAGCCTCTTTGAAATCTGATTATATGTTTCAAGCCTAGCCCTGTGAAATATAATAAAAGCCAGCAGGAGACTACAGCAAGGCTGAAATATCATGCTGCCACCTGCTTTTACCAGTTCATACTGCCTTTTGAAGAGTTGTTGGCTTGGCAAGGGATTGGCTGGCAGCCTGATACGGCAAGGCCAAAGCAAGGAGAGGTCTGAGGTCCTGGAAACAGTTACACCTTGCAAACATCTGTCCTTGGAGTACAGGAAATATCTAACCTGGATTAATAGTGATGAGAACAGAGAATCAGTGTGAAAAGGTGAAAATCATGTGCGTTTGCAGTTCACTTTTAGACTCCATGTGTGTGGATATGTCGTCTTCTCCTGTGAGCCATTTGGCAAGCAAGCAGCGCAGAGGGCTGCAGATTCAAACTCTGAACATCGGGAGAGGTGATATCCAGGTGTGTTATATAGTCTGAGGATTTGCTTGTGGTTCCAGAGTTCCTTAATCCAAGCAAAGGCAAAAGAGGAGTTGGCGTGCTGGCACCAGCAGTCACGTTTCAGTGCTCTGGGAGCACAGGAGCCGAGAGGACCAACCTCCCCTGGATGCAGGTGGCCCCAGGCTGCAGCAGGAGGTAGTGGGTTAGTTGCAGCCAAGTCACTACAGAGAGCCAAGGAAGTTATTTAGCAAGTCCCCTTTTGTTGTTCTGTGTCTCTTAGGCATGCCATGGCCTCTTTCCATCACGGTTATATTGTGTCACTTCCAGCCTCGGTGCATTGTGTTTTGGAAGTTTTCTCTCCTCCCACACCCATGAGGTTGCCCTCCTTTCCTCATCCCGTGATCCCTACCCGCCTGTCTGACACCGCCATCGTGTTTGGCTCCCGGTAGGTTTCATGGATCTGTTGCGACTCCAATTTACACAGCTGAGGTTTGGCATAACAGAAACATGTATCATCTATTTCCTTATGGTAGCTGTAGAGAACAGAAAGGGTATTTCCCCATCTCCCTTCCCCGCAGTCACTTGAGCTGCAGCGTTTGAGGGTCTCCCCCTGCGCGCGGCTGCAGGGTGAGATTGTGATGGATTGACTCTGCCTTCTGTTTACACCAGCGCTGCCTTTCACGCCCTGTTGCTATTTGTGTTTTTTGATGAATGATTAATTAGAAAAATAATCATTTGTAAATTGTGAGTGAACCAGACGTTTGGCCTTGCCTGTAGGGAAATCGAGTCTCCGAGCTCTGCTGCAGTGTGCAGCCTGCTCACAAATGCGGGAGTATTCCCAGGCTAGTGATGAATTTACATGAAGTTCCCTTTCAGCATTTTAATGACTGTTACAGCTGAGTAACTAATGAAAGATATTAACAAACAGAAGAAGTAAATATTTAATTTTTCTATAGCGTTTTTTCAGCTTGTGGCAGCCAGTGTTTTTCAGTGTATGTATAGGAGAATTTCTGCCCCAATCTCTTCATCTCTGCCCTGAGTACAAAGCTTGCTGTATGTGTTGGACATGATGAACGCCTCTGCGGAGACATTTTACTGTGAAATGTGCTGTTCCTCTGCCCTGTCGTGACAGGCTGCAGTCAGCATCCGGTGGCTGTGAGTTAGCAGAGCCGAAAAGGCATCTCCCTGCACCAGGGATTGTCGCAGCCTGTGGTCCCCTGAAGATGAGATGGCCACAACAAGGTCATTCGGTAAACTACAGTGATTAGTGACTCCATCAAGAAAAACTGCTGAACGCAGCAGGGAGCAGTCATTTGAAATGTCTTAACTCTGATAATTTACCTTCTTCCACCCTGTAGTATTTCGCCTGCTCCCTTTGCCTGAAAAAGCCTGCTGGGTAAGATTTTCTGTGAGGTCTTGTTATCTCCCAGCAGATTCTCTTGCCTGTTTTTCTTTCGTATTCCTCCATGGTTCACTGGGATGTGATGTTCTGGTGTTACTGGGATTTGGGGTCAAGCTGAGGAAAGCTCTCCAGCCTAAAAGGTGGGCCACCATCCTGCCCACATTATATTCAGATGTGCAGTGGAGAACTGGGGGCAGAAGTTGCCTAGAGGGAAGGTTTGCTGCCAGAAACAGTGGGGAGGGTTTGTCAGAGGCCTTAGGGGTGTTTTTTATTAAGCAGGTGTGGTGCACTTTGGTGTATGGTGAACCCACNTTAGGGGTGTTTTTTATTAAGCAGGTGTGGCGCTGGCTGTGCGTTACACCTGCGGTGCACTTTGGGGTATGGTGAACCCAAGCCGTGCACCCAAGGTGGCACTGGGGGGTGGCCGGTCTGGCAGTCACACCACGTCTTGGGTGCAGTGCCAGGCACCGGGACATGGTGCCTTCATCCCCACCTCGCTTCCAGGCTCGTGCCTGCTTTGCCATCCAGGCTCGTAGCAGCAGACCCAGTGAGAAGTCCCATCCCGCTCTCGAATTAGACTGTGCAGTTATAAAGAGCTGGGGGAATTTTTTGCGGGTAGACTCTATGAACAAATGAGCCAGCTGAGATCTTCGTCTCTTAGGCATTACATGCTTTGGGGGGGAGAGGAATAAATCTTTAAGCCTGCAGGAACTTCATCAAGCACTTATTTAGGGAATTTGGCCAACATCGTATACCCACTATGTCATTATGGCTCTCCGTGCAGGGCCCCACGTGATGTAAATCTCTCAGGGTTGTCTCTGGCTTTGTCCTTGTTTTCGGCAGAGCCCGTCCAGGCTCCGCACGACTGGGATCCGACTGCCTCGCCTCTTCCCTGCTCTCATTTAGTCTCCCCAGCCTGCCATCTTTTACAGCCAAGAAAAACTTATGCTAAGTGATCAAAAGCATTCATCTGGATGGAGATATATATATAGCGAGAGTGTGTGTTTTTTCTTTTTTTTTAAAGAGCTCATCAGAGTAGATCATAAAGCCAGAGTGAAATACAGTGAAATTTCCCATTAGAGACAGTGTTTCTTAAACTGTTTCCCGTGGGAGCCCCTTTCTACCTGCAACTAGACTTAATTGCCTCTCCTGCTTCTGTCTCTGAGCTTTGAAATATATGAGAAAATGGGGCCTTCCAGGGGCAGGAGACAGGATGGGGACTGTCAGGATCCAACCCACCACTTCGGAGAGAGGTGAGGGGAAAATGGAGGCTTCCGTGCCTCGAAATGTAGTATTCCATGCCCGTGTGTGCAGATGTGCATGGACACCCCCGCTCACCAGTGGGTCTGCTTTCTCGCCTCTTCTGCTTCCCCATGCGAACACCCCGTCTGGGCATGCGGCTCCCTTCCTGTTGTGAGTGCTCGTGCAGACCTTCATCCCTGCATCATGCCTCCTCTGAAAGGCTGTGGCACCTCCTCGTGTTAATAAAACATGAGCTGAGCCCATCTTCCCCTTTCTCCTCTGCTTTCCCCTCTACCTCCACCTCTTCTTTATGCATCCTGGTGGCTGTTCCTCTGCCTTTCCTGTGCTTAATCTGCCTCTCCTCTGCCGCGCTCTGTCCTTGCCAAGCCCGGAGGTGCTGATCCCCGTTTGCCGTGGAGGGTGCCTGGGTTCCTGCTCCCTCCTGTGAGTGCCAAGTTGAAGAAGGCAGCAGGGAAGGGTTTCATAGAGCTGCACGGTCAGGATCAACTGTCCTTTGTTGCTCTTAGGGGTGTGAGGCAGCTCGGTTACGTGTGACTTGCCAGCTCCTTTCGTCGAGTGCAGGTCCAGGGGTAGAAAGGCCCCCGGTTATCAGCTTTGAATGGTGCGGGGTCTGGGCTGGAGGCAGCCTCGGAGGAAAGCACCAGCTGGTTTTTCTCTGCTGTCTTCGGGTTAGTGCTGCCGCAGAGGTGTTCCCCGCAGGGCTGGACACGGCCTGGTGTTGGGCAGAAGGGCTGTCCGGTGTGATGCTGGACCAGCTCCTTTTAGGACTGGGCTTTGTGCTTGACTAAAGCAGCTCGCATGTAGAATGAATCTGGCCTCTGCCTTGCTGATTTTTCTCCTGTCGCAAAAGCTCAGACCCTTGCTGTCCCCCTGGGTAGCTGGGTTCTGTGTAAGTCAGTCCTACTTAAAAAAAGCAAGAAACAAAACCCTTTTCTTCTCTTAGAGAGCAGGCAACTAGCAAGGTTGTTATCCTTCCTAAACAACCTTAGGAAGGTTATTTCTTCCTTTCTAAAATGCTGAAGGGGATTAGATCATATAATGGAGTATTCAACTGTCCAGCGATTTACGGCAAAGATGCAGTTGAGTTACAGGAGCTGTTAAAATGCCTGTTAAAGTACTCAATGTTTTTAAAAACTCATATTATTTGGCTGATAGAATGTAAAGGTCTAATGGAGCTATTACTTTGCCCTATATAAATACACATTTGGGCAAGTGTTATTTATGTATGCTCTCACTGTTGTGGGCTGGAGTGACCAAAAGCCGGTGCCACCAAATGGTCATGCATCAGCCTGCGCAAGCCCCGGCGGACGGTCGGAGCAGAAGGCCTCCCCCTGTGGAAGCTTAGCCTGCTCTTGGCAGTGCCGGGGTGATTTGAGGAGAAGCGTTGAGACATGCTTGTGTCTGGAGGTGAGGTTTTCTCCTAAGGATTTCGGTGCCTTGACTCACTGGCTTTGTAGGAGATTTTGGCAAAAAGCAGCAGGTCTGTTGTCCCAGACAACATGGATGCATCTTTCCCCGGCGCTGATGTTTCTCATGCCCCAGACTTGAAATACAGATGTACGTGCATAAAAGCATGCAAGCCTAAATAAACACTTTTCATGTTTATACTAACTTTAAAAGGAACTGGGTGAATTTGTGGCCTGTGAACCTTGTTAGTTTTTGATGTGGAAATGATCTTTATTTTTAAGACTCAGTTTTGCACCTGCTTTTCTTCTGGGCAAACATGTTTAAACAGTGGGGAGCCAGTCGGTTTGCCGCAGAGATTTATGACTGAGTCTCAGACCTCTTCTCTTCCCCAGACTTTTGCATCCCAGCAGAGTCTCCGTGACCTCCTGGCTGCCTGGCACTATAACCACCAGAGACAGTAAAAGTCTGTTCTTGAGAAATAAATATGGGAGACTTTGGCCAAGTTCGTATGATGTCCTCTAGTGTACGACGTTTCTGGGTCAGCTGTAGCCATCTGGTCAGGATGCCCTCGTATAACATATCTGAATTCAGATGCTGCTAGATTTGGTGAACAGCAGATGTACCACCCGGGTACATCTTCCTTGCACTGACAGCGCATGGCTGATGCAGAGGAAAATGTTCACACCAGCTTCTCGTTCAACGAATAAAAAATTAATTCTTCTGGCTTTCTGGACCGTTGTATACCTACAAAGGGTTGCAGTGTTGCGCTGTGTAAATTTGTGGTGGTGTACAGTAAATATTATGCTTTAATGGTCGCAGGTCTGACATTTCTGTTGAGTTATGTACCATAATGTTTGAACACCACGGGTTGAATTTTGATCTTAAATACGTGGGTGCACTTTACTGCATGCCTGAAGAAAATTGGCCACTAAACTTGCAGGTTTGTATGCACAGTCAGTGATTGTTTGAGGCATCTGGTGATGCCCCAAAAGGTATGAAATTAATTTTCAGGTACAATAAACAATATTTCAGCCCTGACTGGCTTGACGGAAGCTTCATCTTCCAGCACTGGATATTGAAATGGGCTGCGGGACCGCATTTAAGAAGGGATTTGTTCTGCCTGTCTCTTTAGTGCGAAGGAAGCTCGTGAAGTTGTGCCCAAGCAGTGGTGATACAGCAGAGTGCTGCTTTGCTGGAGTGGTGCCTTGAATTCTACACTGCGACTGGAGGTTTGGAATCTTACAAATTCCTCATCATGTAGATCAAACGGAGATATTTTTTTTTCCTGTTTGCCTTTGTGCAAGCTGGACTTGGCCCTGTCTAAATGCACTTATCACCGACTGGTTTGGATAGGGGATTTCTGCACTGTTCTCTCCTCTGCAGGCGAGGGGCTGTGCAGGACCCCTTCCCCGGCAGAGGGATGCTGGCTGGTAACAAGGGGCAGGAGGCTCGGGAGGGGCGTGTGACTGCCTGTTCGGTGCTTTAATTTCGGTGCAAGGGTTGCCAGCGACTGGGAATTATGTGCTGCAAGGAAATTTCTGAGGAGGCTGCAGCAGAAAAGTGTCTGTTGTGGGACGCGTGTTCTGTGTAAGCTGGAGTGGGAGTCCAGCAGCAAGACCAGTAAGGACTTGTTGGCAGGAGGGGCCGGACCCTTAGGACAGGGTCATCGGGACTGTACCAGCAGCAGCTAATCGGGCGTCTGCTCCTCTGTTTGCACACTTGCCCCCTGTTAGATCAGGTCTGTCTTGCCTTGGAAGAGTGTTTGTGAAGTCTAGAAGCATGGTAGGAGCAAACCCACTTGGTCTACAGCACGAAGCAGCCTTTGGTATTAGTTGCTTCATGCAATTGGCTCTGTATGTCCCATTCAAGCCAGGCTGTAGATAAGAAAGTCGGTGTCAGAGCCGTCCTCGCCCTTCTTGCTTGGATTCAGAGGCTGGGAAATTGTATGTATGACACACATTTAGCTCTCCTTTTTACTCTCCTGTTTATAATTGTCAAATGTTTGAGCCTTCTGAAATAATAAGGTTAAGTGGCCCTCTCTGACCTTAGGTGAATAGGAAAAAATATAGCAGTGTGAGACTCGGGCCATTACACCTCAACGGTGAAGAATCAGAGAGTCGTTTGCAAAGCCTGCTAAATTATCCTGCTTAATGCTGGGCACTCGCAAGGTGACTTATGGTGCTGAAAAAACATAAACATCCATAGTTGTGTCTCTGCTGCAATCCAGAAGTGGGATTGCCACATGCCTGTGTCTGGGGCGGTAATAGGAGCGATGGCAGACGAGCTCCCACGGGCATCACCTCGCTGGGGATCCTGGGTGCTTGCTCCACAGCTGGGTGCCACTGTCACCCCAGTTCCTGCGCAGATCCCAGGCAGCTGAGCTGTGGTCACACCTATGGGTTTAGAGTGTGTATTTAACGTGGGAGCCTGGCCAGGCTACAGCATGCCTTGCTGTGTGGTGGGTGCCCATCATCCCTCCAGGCAGCGAGGTGCTCTGCCTCGGGGCTCCCCATCTCCAGGAACGGAAGGGTCTCTGTAGCTGTGCTCCTTGGACTTGGTAGTTGCTGCTCCTTCGCTCAACTTTCTAAGGAGGGAGAAGTTTATTTTCATGTGGGGGTTGCCTTTTAGATGCCTCCTGTCTTACCTGGTTGAACAAGAGATAGATAAAGTGTAACTGGCTGGTGTGAAGTTTGATTAAGGACTTGGTAGATGACATGTTCTTTTTGTGGAAGGGGAGCAACCCTGTTGCTAATTTAGCACCTGATCCAGAGAAACGTGGAAATGGCACTGGGAAGTCATCCTTTCAGCTCTGTTTAGATCTGGCCTTAAAAAACATAGCAAATTTTGGCTTGGATAGCCATCTGTCTGCTCCAGGTAGGGGCTCAGGAGAAGAAAAGTCCTTTTGTCCTTGAGTCCAAAGTCTTGGAGAAGAGCAAGCTGTCCCCACTGCCGGGCACAAGCAGCTGTATGTCAGCCTGTGCACTTCAGTGTAGCACGCGCAGTGCCAAAGCTGATTTAAGGTAGATGAGGCTCTGGTTTAGGGTGTTTCCGACGGGATGCCTTCTCGGTACTCTCTTCTGTTATCTGAATTATCTGCAATTACAGAAATTCCTGCTCGCAAACGTATTTGCTAGAACATTTGGGGAAAGAAGGTTCAGAGCTGGACTGAAATAGACTTGTTGGAGCAGTGCTCTGTCGTAACCGCTCCCCCACGCTAAAGAAAAGCTTCTTCGGCAAGCGCATGAAATAAATTGGCATCGTTACTCAGAAGCCAGATGGAGCAGAAATCCAGATTAAATAGAACAAAGTCAAATTCAAAGAAATTTAGAGCGAAGGCACAGCGCGAGTTAAAGGCAACTCCGCGTCGCCCTTAAACTGAACAATCATTGTTCCCCCACGGTCCCCCCGAGCGCTGATCACCCCAGTGGGAGTTTCGGTATTGGGTTCGTTACAGTGGTGTAAATGAACTCCTCCTACAGAACTGAAGATTCGAGTCCCAAAGCCAATCAGCAACATAGGGATCTAATTTCCCCTCTGCTGTCTAAATAAAATGCTGCTGCAGATGGAAGGCTCCCTAGAAGCAGCTTCTGGACCGCTTCCACCTTTTTATGAAAGCTCCACTCAGACATGGTAGAGTATGCAGTAACATAACCCGTTGAGTGCCGTGATCCCTGGAAAAAAATGTAAGGGGGGGGAGAAGCTGGGAACAAGCTTTGAGATTCAGGGTTGGGAATAATGATAGAATAGCAAAGTATTAATATTTCAGAGCACAATCTGCTTTGCAGAATACAAGGGGGCTTGGGGGAGGAAGCAGATGGAGGGAGCTGGGTATGTGTTTCCTGAGGAGGTGGCATTGTGTCTGTTGCTTTGTTAGTTGGAGTTCTAAATATTGAAACAAAAGCACAGAAAAGAAAGAGGCTGAAATTTAAATTTGATGATTTGCACTTGCTTCTCAGTTTGGGATTAAGCTGGAGCTGTTGACTTTCAGTCCGTGCAGGCATTTTGGTTGTGTGTGTGTGTGTCCTGTGTGCACCTCTGCACGGGAGTGCACGGGTGCTCCTGCAGACTCTGCTGGGGTGAGCACAGATCCGGAGCCATCCTCGGAGCTCATCCCATCACAGCTCACGGCACGCAGTCCGGCCCGACATTAGCAGGCAGCCAAGGTAACGGCAGCTGTACAGATGGCACGGCAGCCACCTGCGCAGGAGTGCGCTCTGCAGAAGCTCTCCTTTGTGCCCTGGGATATATGCAGGCAGCCAGCCACGTCCCTCGAGGAATAGTTTACTCCTTAAGTGCAGACTTGCAGTACCCAATCTGCAGGTGACGGTGTGCAGCGGGACTCCAAAGGGCAGCCCTGGTTCTCTAGTTTCATTATGGCTCGCAGATTTTCACACTTTCTGCTCTGAGCAGAGGTTCAGCTGGATCTTCAACTCGTATTCTCTGTGTCCAATGAACAATTAAGTTGTGCCTTAAGTTTGCTCTTAAGTTGTTGATGCTCTGTTTTGGTCCTTAGTTGCCAGTGGCCATTTAGGAAGAAATACTGTTTTCTCTTAGGATGGGCATAACATTGACAAGAGCAGCTAGGAGCTCTCTCGTAACATGGGGAGACTGGGAAATGGATACAGAGAAGGGCTTGGTTCAAAGTTTACCCCAAACCAGTAGAGTAATTCCTGGTAGATCTCATGGATACTGGGTTGGGTCTGAGTTGGGGTGTGCATGACGGTTTGAGTTGTAACTGCACGTTTAAATCTCTGAATGTGAAACCTCCCTCTTTAGCAACCACGTTGTTTGCACTGGGGTCACCCTGGTTTTTAGAATTGGTCTTAAAAAATGTTAATTAACCTCCTGCAGTTACAGAGAAACCCCAAATCTGCTGTGGACAACTCTGCAAAAGGAGAGCTCCAGGGTTTTTGAAATGTCTTTTAACAGCATGCAAGGGAGACAAATGTTCTGTGGCTGCAGTGCTGCCCTCGTAGCTGGACACTGTGTGTGGTAACTCCCAACTGGTCCTCCATGGAGGAGGTCTTTCTGGTGTACAGATACTGGGCAGTGATGGCTGTGTTCTTTGTTGGTGAAATTATACATAAACATATACACTCTAAAGCTCAGCCCTGGGACTGTTCACTGTAAACATCACATTGTCCCACAATCTACATTAATGAGAATGATTTACATTTATATAGCTCCTTTCATCCCAAAGGATCTCATCAGAGTGCCTCATGGACTAAAATACCTACAGCTTCATCGCAGCAATGTGAGCTGGTTGTGGTGTGAGCCAGCCACACAAGAAAAACACACAAACATTGCCTCGTTGATTGAGCAAGAGGCTTTTTTGGGAAGTTGGTCAAATATTTCATCCTATGCAGACATGGCTGGAACTCGTAAGTGAGACCTGGTCTGAAAGACCAGACATGCAGGGAACTTGGTGGTCTTGTGCTTTATCTGCTCCTGCAGCAGGAGGGACTGAGATGACCTTATGGTGGCTTCCAGGTGTCTCACAGAAGGTTGGGTGACCAAGGAAGGTTGTTTCTAGCCAGTGAAGTGCTTAAACTGCCCAGAATCTGTTAACGATCCCAGCACTGAGGTGCAGCGCTTGCCCAGTACGTCTCCAGACCCTCAGCAGAGGGAGGTGAGCACTATCCCCAGGGAGGAGATGAGGATGGGACTTGTCCTTTAAGGCAACACCACGCATGGGGAGAGCGCTGGTCTGTGGAGTTTGTCCCCCATGAGCTCCCCCACTGTGAGCATCTCTTTCGGGCTCCCTCTTCACCACCACACGCTGCTGCTTGCTGTGCTGAATGCCAGAGCGAACACGGTCTTCCTCCTCCAGGCTGTTTCCAAAAGAGAGTTTTAAATATTCATTTGCTTATTTTTAAGTGTATATTTTAAATACTACCAACATTTCCAGGGAGCATTTGTAAACGAGGACTCTATTAAAGTTATTTTAGTGCATTAATTCATGAGGCAGCTTCAAAAATTCATGAAGTATAATAGGACTTTCTGCCAGGAGGGATTGGGGCATCTTTGCTGCACCTCCAGAGTGGAGCAGACATTTTGTTATAAAGCAGTAACTCTTAAATGGAGTCTCCTGATCTCAGCCGCACTGATTAAGATACCAAGACAGACTGCAGAGGTGCTTTATGTGTCTTTAAGATGTCCTCGTTTCACCAGCCTTAACTGTGATCTTACTTCAGTAGGGATTAAGTGAGCTGCAAAAATATACCTGGGTGGCAGAAGAAGCGGCGGTCCCTCTGGCTCGGCTCCCCGGGGCTGTCCCGGAGGTCCGTAGGGCTCTTTTTGGCTCGTGGAGGGGGCCCGGCGCGGCTGCGCGCCCGCTCGCAGGCACAAACCCTCCGTGTGGCGTGATTGTAAATGTGGAGCGACTCTGCTGAAATCAGCACAGCCGCTGTGGGCTGATGCTGGGGTGACCCAGGGGTGAAGTCAGCTCCGTTGGGGGATTATTTCTATCAGGCTAAAAGCAGCAGTGATTTAAAGTGGAGCAGATTGTGCTGGGGAGGCCGACCTGCGCTGGTGCCTGCTCCAGTACAGCTGGAGACCGACCACTGGAGCTGGGTTTGGTTTTAGGAGTAACTCTGCAGTCACCGAAGTGTTATCAGTGTAATAAATGTGCAAAATAGAGGAGAATTGGGTGTCTCGCCTCCAAGATGGGATAAACCAAAGCTGAACAAGGTGTTTTTGCTCAGCGATGAGCAATATCCACACATGGAATTATTTATAAACAGCTCTTCAGCATAAATTCATATGTAGACAATCTTCCTTCCTTCTTATCCTGTAATAGGATCTTCCTCTAAATATTAAGCTGCGTGTTTGGATGTCTGAAGTAGGGAAGAGCAAAGTGTTTCAGATTAGATTAAGGACCAGACCGAACCCCTTCCTGATCTTTCAGGAAGGAGCGATGTGCATTTGTGCTGGCTCCCGCCCCCAGCTTTCTGCTTTAGTTTTGATGCCAAACTTGTTGCGAAAATGCTGCTGCTCCGGGTTGTGCCATGTGTTTCAGGCTGGACAAATGGGCCCTGTTCATTGTGTTTTGCACAAAGGTTGCATTTCTATGCACTTGATACAAGTCTTGAAAAGAGAATGGAAAAAAAAAAGCTCTCCAGACTCTCCTGGGGGTTATTTTTTTCCAGGTAGCTCCTGACCTTGAAATTCAGTGTTTTTCCATTGATAGCTGTGGGGCTCAGGCTTGTGTAAGATTTAGGGGCACTCCCCCCTCTTCCCACTAAGTCTTTTGCTTATTATTCATTAATGAATAATCAGAAATTTCTAAAAGGGAGGATGGCTATCGTTCTGTCGAAGCCAGTGGGGTCTGTGCAGCTTTGCAGTTTGTAGACAGCTATAAATGGTAATGGAAAGCACGTTAAAATCCTGTCTCCAATAGCATGGCTCTAATTGCTGTTGATATGCTGCTTGATTTTGTGGAAGATGCTAGGCCAGAGCTCTCAAATGTGTCCGCTAATGAGTACCCAGTCTCCACTAAAGTGTGGACCCGACGCATGCTGTGTTGTTTGTGTCGTCGCACTGTCAGTAAACCTCCCATTAGAGACGGTCCCTTCCCTCCCCGCTTACAGTCTCTAATAGTCCGAGTGCACACGGCGAAAGTGGTGTGGTTGTCCCTGTGTAGAAATGAGAAGAAGGATGCAACTTCCTCAAGACCTTACAGTAAGTCTGTGACAGAGCCCAGAAATGACTCTTTAGCCTCCTAAGTCTTCCTTTATTCCGAAACTATCCTTTCTACCTCTGCAAAGTCTGACTTTTTGACTTGCTGAGCATCCTCTTGCATTGCGTGTGCGTAACTCAAGAGACGGATAGCCCTGAACACTGATGTCTCAAAGCGGCACGTCTTTGCCTCGAGGGGTTTATGCTATTAGGACTGGGGCAGGGCTGCCCAACTGGGACTTACGTTGGCACCAGGTACAGTATAAGGCTCGTGGTTGCCCAGCTCAGAAGCTCTGCTTTCTAAAATGATTTGGTGCAGCAGAGAGGAGTCGGGCACATCTGCATTGCGTAGGAAGGTCAGCTGGGGTCTCGCCTACAAAAAGGCCACGTTTGGTTCAGAGGGTGTGTTTGAGAAACGTGGGAATTTGCTTTCCTGTAGTGTGTTTGCTGCGTTTGTTAAACACTCTGAAGTTAGAGAAGCAGAAGAGCTACTGAATTATTTGGTCCATTGAGCTGATGCGCTGTGAAGACTCGCTTGTATTTATAACATGCTGCAAGTTCATCAAAGGTGCACAGCCCAGTGCAATATTCAAGAGGGAACGTTGCGTGTCTTCGGTTCCATGTCCCTGTGAGGGCTGCAGAAGAAAGGAGGAAACTGTAATACATCAACAAAGAAATTTTATTATTTCCTGGGGGGACTTTGTGGCGATCTCTAGAGCTGAGGTGCCCCCTGTTTTCTCTTCCCGTAATGTCACCCATATATTGAGCCATTTGTCCTGGTGACTGGTTGGTGAAAATCCAGCAAACTTTCCAGGTCAGGAGGGAGGCCCATGCAATAGGGCACTTTCTGTAGTGGTTTAGTGGTTTAGATGCTTACAGGCTGCAGTGAATTACGCGCTTACTTTGTGTGTGTCAGTAGATCTATTTCTACAGAAAATATGCTGCAGTATTTTATATCAGGTTTTTTCTGTTTTGGGGGGCCTTTTGGTTTTGTTTCTTTAAAAGGGGTGGAGTGCTACCTATAAGAAATAGAGAAGTGTAACCAACAGTTTTATTATCTACCCGGTGCCGGCCTCTTCTGTCTTTACAAATGCTCCGGAGCCACAACTCTGCATAAGAAAAATGGATTTGTCACTGAATTTTCATGCTTCATCCTCGCAGAAATGTAAATGTTGTCCTGGGCTTTAGTACTGTGCCTTCAAGCTTGGATTTAATGCCGATCATTATACTTTTAGAGCAGGTTACATAGAAAAATAGAGGCACGGAGCAGATCCAAAAGCCAGCAGTCTTGCTTTCACTCCCATTTTGTTCTGGTGAGGATGCTGAATATTTATTAAGAAAATCCAACAATCCCACTTTTAAAGAGGAAAAAAAAAAAAATTGACCTCTGTATTCAAGAAAGGAACAGCTGTAAACTGCAGCTGTTGAGCTTAATTGTATCGTTTACAGCCCCGCGTAGGGGAAGAGGGAGCCGTGCACATGGAGGAGAGCAGGAACACCCCAAGCCCTGTCTGCACTGCCCTAAGGTGGTTTGATGCTCCTCGGTGGAAGGATCCTCCAGCTTTTTTGGGAAATAAAAGCATTGCTGGTGGTACCTGTTCCGGCTGAGTTACAGGGCAGATATGTACAGCTGGATCATAGAATCATAGAATGTTGTGTGACTTGCAGTGATTCTTTTTGCCCCGTGAGAAACGTGCTGATGTTTGTTCCTACCGCTCTGTATCTGAGTGCTTTGGAGAAGGGCAGTAGTGATGGGAGCTGCTGTGCACCTTTTAGTTCCTTCTGCATTCTTCTGCTGCCGTGATGGGAGTCTCCAGATGGTTCCTTTTGCAGTTTCCCAAGTTATTTTTATTTTCTGTGTTAGCACAATTCTGTTTTTTTAAAAGGAGGTTGCACTCATTTTGGGATGTATTTTGTGTTTCAGATGTTGGAAGTAGTAAAAGAGTTAATTTGTGGTTTTGATCAAAGCAGATTTGACCCTGAAATCAAAGCATTGCTGCTTGGGGCTGACGTTTCTGAGAGTTTCCTAAAAACTTCTTTTGAACACCTTTGTTCGGGAAGTGGCCTTATGGTGTAAAAAGGATAGTTGCCCCAAAAAAACACAATTTGTCATCTGAGTGGTGATTTCCCACTCAGCGAGACTCCAGCTTACAAGTCTTCACAATACCAACTGCTCGGTAGCAAGGCGACATGACGTTACATCTGCTGCACCGAGGGTGTTTGGTTTTGAATGTGAGATCAAAAAAAATCATGTTACGTGCCTTGCTTCTACCACTGTCGCGTACTCAGCGCTGCCTCGTGGCACTGAATTTCAAGAGGGGAAGAGCAGAGGGACCGAGGACCGTCCTGCTCTCGAAGGGCTCCCCTTGGGTAATTCAGCCCTGGGCAGCAGAGCCAGCTCAAAGGTGGGTCTCATTTTCTTTTCATCTTAGCCAAAGTGAGCGAAAAATCAAGTGGAATGGCAAGTAAATGCAATGTATTCATTGAATTTCGGTCCGTTCAATCTCTCCTAAGTTGTAGCTACAGTGTCCTTTCTTTTTGCTTTGCCTTGCTCCCGGCAACTGCATGTTTTAGAGATCAGTATTTCTGGCAGATTTTCAAGCCACCTTTTGAAATAAACACCTTTCTCAAGAGGTGAGGGTGACCTGAAGCCCTATTTGCATGAAGTGTCATTAGCCAAACGGCACCAGAGACAAAGGTGATTAATATACACACTTGGAGCTTTGTAGTAAAACTTAATGGCATGATCTTGAAGCAAATGACGTACAACCTTTGGAGACTCAGCTGAACCCTGGCCACAAGCCTCTCTGCATTTAGCTGTGGATTTCTGGGGTTGTTTTCAACACCCAAATGAGTATAAACTGAGGCGCGGGCAGCCTGAGCCGAAGGAGGAGTGACACAGGCAGTAAATTATCTCTGTCTCTGGGGAGCCTGGCTCGTCCCGGTCGGGTCGTTGAGTTCATTGGAAAGATAACATAAGAGAAAGTCATACTGCGTAGAAGCTGTCTGGCTGAGGAGGGTTTGAGAAGCCTTAATACCTGCCTTGTAGCAGTAGGAATAGATGGATGTTGTAGCTATTACTTAAAAAGGTGAGGGAAGGTGGTGTGGCTGGAGCTGCAACACGGTCGCCACCACCTCGCAGGGCACAGCTCACCTCTGCCAGCTTTCCCCGGGTCTCACTCCTCTGGTGGCTTTCCCTGGATCTTGCAATGAGAGGACAGCATCGTGTGGGACCTGTACAGGCTTTCCCAGCTCTGCATCATACCGGGGGGCTGCTGCCTGTTGCCCCTTTTCAGCTGCTCAGATAGGTTTACCCCAACCTTTCAATTCTCCCCCACTCCCCCCATTATTTTTCTCTGTCCCCACACAGGGTTGGCTGCCATTTGGAAATCGGCATTGTCGGACACTGTGGACCTCTTCTCAGGCTGTTGCTCTCCTGCACCCCTCAGTCCAGCCGCGGGGCCGGTGAGGGCACTGCACACTGCTGCTTTCCTTAGGCTTTGCTGCTTTGGAGTTTGCAGGACTCATCAATAAATAGGGAGTACTTTTGGTCATCAGAGGAGAGTTCGCTGTAGGATGGTACCTTTGTGCCTCTGCTTTGTCAGGGAGGGTCAGCCCATAACGCTCGCTCCTCAGGCCAATTCACTGTTTCTTCTGGGAGCTAGGCTGGTTTGGTCTCCCTGCCACGCTCATGGGGTGAGCAGTGCTGTCTCCTTGTTCCAGGCAGGAGCAATGGTGTGATGGGTGGTGGCATCCCATCTTCAAACACTTCAGGCCTAAGAATTTCCATTGAGGGTCCTTTGACTTTAGACTTCTTAATGGCATGTTCTGCCTCCAGCAGGATTTCAGCGATTACTTTGACTGGATCAAGCACTTCTTTCACCTGCCCCTGATGTCATCAGTGTGTTGTAGGTATTGGGGAGCACTGCCCTTCTCCAGGGTCTCTCGCACCCATCCATGACAAACAGTGGGACTGTTTGCACCCCTGGAGTGACTGCTTCCAGGGATACTGGTGTCCTCCCTGCAGAAAAGCAAACTGTGCTTTGCAGTCCTGTGCTGTAGGGATGGAGTAGCAGCCATTTACAATATCAGTGGTTGCAAAACATTTTGCTTTTGTCTTCCAGTTCATACAGCAACTGGAACATGTCCAGGACAGCGGCCACCAGAGGTGGGTCACTTCATTTAGGGCTCATTAACCTATTGCCACCCCCATCATTCACCCTTTCTGCAGGCTGTACGGGACCGTTGTGGGGAGTGGGTTTGTGTTACAAACCCAAGGTGGTGTGTGAGTGCTCCTGTCATCTCCTTCTAGAACTGTGTCCACCAGGTGATCCTTCCTTCCTAGCTGCCATTTGTGCTCCCCCCTCCGATCCCAGGTCCAGCAGGGAGCTGGCCTTGTCCCAGCCCCCGGCCACATGTGTTTGGTTGGCCCTTCGCGTGGGGGAGACCACAGAATCACAGACTAGCAGGGGTTGGAAGGGACCTTTGGAGACC
>VUYV01000675.1:116154-138331 GCA_008711295.1 Anarhynchus alexandrinus | reverse complement strand
CGCCGTTCCGCACCGCCGCCCTGCCTCACGGCCCGCGGCACCTCCCGCACGGCAGCCCCGCTCCCTCCCGCCCCCGGCGGCGCCGCCTTCCCCCCGCCGGCCCCGGGCCCTTCTCCCCCGCCTGAGCCCCTTCCCCGTGCCTTTCCCGTCCGGGGCGGGCCGGTCCCGGGAGGGTGGATGTTGCCCCGGGGCAGGGGGAAGCCGAGGGCGACCTGGGGCGAGTCTTGGGGGGCCGCGGCGCCGGGCGGGGAGCGGGCCACGGGGGCGGCGGGGACGGCAGCCCTGCCCTGCCCTGCCCGGCGGCCGGGAGCCTTCCCGTGGACACGTTTGCCCTCCCGCAGCCGGGACTGTCCCCAGTGCCTCTGAGGAAAGCGGTATGGCTCTGTTTGGGCTACGCGCAGGGCTCCACGGCCTGCCCGGGGCCGGCGGATAATGCACTGCTCTCCGGCCACAGCGCCCCGGCCACAGCGTCCGAAGCGTAATTCCTCCTGGAAGCACGGTTCCGCGCTGTGTTCCCCGCCGTTGGCGGTGTAAGGGGTTGCCCTCGCAGGTGTTCAGCCTGGCTTCTCCTCGAAAGCCCCAAATTCTAAACGTGAGGCGTGCGGATCCCGAATTACCGTGTCTGTGTCGCGCCTCCCCGGGATGAGATCAAACCCCAGCGATCCGCCCCCTGCACCCCACTGGTTCGGGAGGCGATGGGCTGCTCTCGCCTTCCCCGTGCCGCCTTCCTGGTGGTTTCCCCTGGATCTGCTGGCTTTCGCTCCAGCAGGGGTCTGTTTGGGTGTTTTGGGAAGCGGGTTTTTCCTCTACTGGGTGCTACTGATTTTTTTTGGGGTATAAAATGTGACTAGAGCCTTTTCTGGATCAAAATGAGGAGAGTTCATCTTGGAGAGTCTTAGTGGGCTTAATCTAATTATCACCTTCGCTACCTCTGGTCGAGGCCACGGTTGTTCTTTAGCAGAGCGCTTTATTCCTCTTGGTTTCTGAGGTACGAGCCCCGACTGGAGACGGAGAAGGTGGTAATTGTGCGGAGCTGACGGGGTCCAACGGGAGACCTTGAGCTCCCGTTCTGGGGGCCTTTTTGGGGACGTTCACATCTATCGCTGCGTCCGTTGTTTCCATCGCCGACTGTTGCGTCTCGTAACGCAGTGGCAGGTGGCTGGACGTGTTCCTCGCTCGCAGCGGTGCACAGGGCGAGACATGGCTGCGGTGGCTGAGGCGTCGTTCTTCCCCGCTTTGTCTGTAAAACGGGGCTAATCCCGTGTAAAGCAGTGAGACGGGCAGGGGAAGGAGGATGGGAGTGGTGTAAGCCAGGCCGGGAGATAAGCACTGAGTGGACGCCAGCCTTCTAGCTGTCGGCTGCAACAAAATATTTGTCCGTTTTCTGTGTCTTATTCTCCTTAAAAAGACCTGTACGCCTGACTGCAGAGGGACGCGGTGATGCGAGAGGTGGGCCGTGTCACCTGAAGCCAGGAGGACGGCCGTGGAAGCCTAATTCTGGCCAGGTTTCCAAACATCCCCGCAGAGCAGAAGTGCCGGCTGTGCGTTTCTGAGCATCCTCCTTTTCAATCAGAAGCAGGAAAGTGTCACCGAATCGTCTCTTTGAGGCAGGGACTCCTGTTTCCCCACAGTGCTGAGCGCAGAAAGGCCTGACCTCCGGGTTACCGTGGTACGGGCGGTAAGAAAATCTTCTTCTATGGGGTGACCCCGCAGCTTCGTGTTGCTGTGGGGTCTTGGTGTTTACCGTTCCCTGTGACATCCACCCATCTGACGCTGGCGGCGGCGCCTTCTCGTTTGCGGTCTGCATCTCAGCAGTCGATGTCCCGTCCCGGTGCCTGGGCTGGAAAATGCCTCCTGTGACTTCTCGCTGCCCGGGTTCTGCGGCTGCAGGACCCCCTGCGGCAGAGGGGCGCTGGCTGAGCCTGCTCCCGGTCTCGTCGGTCCCTCTCCACGCGGGAGGATGGGGAGGGTGGCAGAGATAAGCCGTGTTCTCGTGTTGGTGGTCTGCAGCGCGAGGCGTTTGGTCCGGTTCGGCTGTGTTGCTGGCCAGCGGGTTTGAGAACACTTTTGCGCTCTCTGCTAATTTTTGGAGTCGTAAATCTCAGCGGCAGGTGAGAGCTGGTTGTGCAACGTCAAAATTAGCAGAGAGAGCCTGCGGAGGGAGAAAAGGGGGGGTCCTTGATCTAGGGCTGGCCTTGCTGGGGCTCGGCGGTGCGGGGTCGGGGTGCCGAGCTGCGGAGAGCAGCGAGCTCTGGAACGGGCTCCTCCGCCTGACTCCCGGGCGGAGCTAATGAAAACACAGTGGGAACAGGTAAAGCACATCCCGTCCTCGCGCGGTCCTGGATCTGCCCTGCCTGGGAGTTGCCTCACGGGGAAGGAATTGTTTGCCTGTTTGACCTGCGCCATGGAAACTCGGCTGCTCTGGGGTGGGCAGGTAGGCAGCCGCGGATGGCAGCGAGGTGACGCACGCTCGGGAACCAGTAACTGAGAGTGAACTCTCTCCTCCCCGGGCGGTGATGAAAGGCGGCGCGTTTAAGGGAAGCTCGTAATGCTGATGTGCGTGTTTCCTCCTTCCAGGGGTAGGAGCGCGTTGAGGAGCTGCGGTGGTTATCGACAGCGATTGAAATAAGGAAGGAAGGGAATGCTGTGAGCTGGTTAGACATGTTTTCCCCAACCCAGCGAAGGTGGGGAGAGCCCGGTGAAGCGTGTTTTCGTGTTCCGTCTGGTGCTTCAGAAGGATTGAGCCCCAAAGCACCCAGCGCTTCGGGCTGCCTCTGGGTAGGGCGCTAGGAGAGGCGGCGAGAAGAGGGCCTGTGGCAGAGCGGGCGAAGCGGGGTGGGAGGGAAAGGAGCAGCACGGGGCTTTGAGAAGCAAGTGCTGGAAGAAGAGGAAATTAGAGTGAGACTGTACAGGGCCTTAACCGAAGAAAAGGAGACTCGGACTGAAAGAACTGGAAGGTGGCAGCAGCGGGACTGGCAAATGCCCCGAGGGAAAGAATTGAAAATTGGAGGAAGTCCCCAGAAATGGAGCTGAGGGGAAACAGAGGCAGCCCCTCCTGTGAGTGGAGGGAGAGCCTCGAGGCTGGGGCAGAGCGCGCTGGAAGCGGCTGAGCAGAGTGGAGCCAGGAAAATACTCTGAAAAGGGGGTGCTAGGATTGGAAAAACAGGTGGAATTCCCGAGGGAGAGGGAAAGGGGAGTCACCGGTGACACAGAGCCCGGTGGAGTTTGATTGGGGGAGGAAGGAGCAGGGCTGAGTCGAGGGCAGGTCCAGAGAAGCTGGAAGGGAGGAGTTGCTGGGCTGGAAGTGGCAGAGGGAAGGGAGTCGGGGGCAGGAGCCGAGTCCGTGCGTGCCTCAGGTAAGCGAGACGAGCCGGGGGCTCTTCCGAGCAGGGAAGTCTCTGAGTGGCCTTTGTGGATGGGGACAAAGTGGCCAGAGAGACAAGGGGGTTGGAAAGACGGTAGAGGGAGAGGAGGGGTGTGTAGACCGGAGGTGGACAGGTTGCACAAGGGGAAGGCGGGGGAAAAAAGCATGTATTTGGGAGAATTGGTGTGAATGTGGCCCGAATCGGCATAATCTGTGGGAAGTCAGGGTGGATTTTGCTCGTGTCTCTCCTGGACGCCAGGGTAAACGGCAAGGAGGGTCAGGGTGAGGTAAGCCGCGTAGTTTAGCCCAAAGAAAAGAGAAGAAGATACCTGGAAGATGGCACAGCAGAGATCCTGGTGCACGGTGCTGCGCTGCTCCCTCGACGGCTTCGGCATCGTGGACATTCCCAACCGCGGGAGGGTGGGACCTGTTCCCGTCCCGGGCTCGGGCGCTCGGGGGGCAGCGGGATGTGCCTCCGCGGCGCCCATCTGCCCGCGCCTTCCTGGCAGGGTGGCCTCTGGGGCTGAGGGGCTCCGGAGGGGCTCGGCACGCCGTGGGGCTCAGGGAGAGAGGCTCTGAGCCACGCGGTGGCTCTGGGAGCCGGGCGGGATGGGCTCAGCAGCCTTGTGTAGGTCTGACGAGTTGTGGAGTTGTTCTTGAGCGAAGGCGGAGAGGAGCCGGGGATTATATTTGCGTTGGATCTCGCTTGGGTGTCACTAATGACAGCGCTCGGGGTTTCTCCCCCACACGTAGTGCTTGCTCAGGTAGACTGTCCCATGAGCAATTAACTCGACTCGTGCGTTCTTTATTTGGTGAGGAGCTCGCTCCGGCGCTGCCTGGTGTTCATCCCTGCGCTGCGCTGAGCTGAGCCGGCGCGCGCGCCTTTGCGAGGGCACAGCGCGCCGGACCGCCCCGCGTGGAGGGGTTGGAGCGCTCGAATCGGTGCCCCCGTCTTCAGGTGGGGCAGAACGGAGCAGGACCCGCTCGGGGAGGTCGCTTGGACTTCAGGGGCGGCCTCGGGGGAGGCACCTGGCCGCGGTGGAGCAGCTCGCCCAGTGCGCTGCGCGAGGAGAGGGGTGGAGAAGGTCTCTGGAGGAGGAATATCGCAGGGGAAAAGCTCCTTCGATTTGGCAGTATCTGTTTGAGTTCGAGGTGTGGCTTTGTTTTCATGGCGGAGCCTTTCAAAGGGCTGGGGCGTTCTGTTACAGCAGAGGAGCGCGCTCGCAGATTGCTCCTGCTAAAGTAATTAGCAGTGATGTCATCTTTAAACTTCCGAGTAACCTATCCCTAGAACTGCTGTCCGCCCCTGTCGCCGCAGCCGCTGGCCCAGGCGACGGGCCCGTCCCCCCCGGCTGATGGCACGGCGGGCGCATCGCTGTGGGGCGTCGGGCTTTGCCCCGAATCCTGTGCGCTGGGGCTCGTCGCCTCTGGCCGGAGCTCAGTGCGGTGTCTGGGGGAGGCAGAGCGGGGCCGGGGGCTGCTGCTCTCCGGGGAGCTCCACGCCTGCCGGGGAAAGCAACTGCTTTCTCTGGTGTTACTCTTAAACTCGCCCACCGCGGCGGGAACCGCTCCCAGGTGAAACCAGCGCTTTCCCCCGCCGGCTCGCGAGCATCCGTCCAGCGTCTCCTCTCAGTCGCAAGGGCAAAAAAACCCCCTGGGTTTGAGGAGTTGAGCTTCGTTTCTGCAAAGGAAGAGCTGCTCTGCGGCGGGAGCGGTTTCTTCATTAGTCAGCCAAAGTGACTGACGCCTTGTTTTGTGACTGAACCGATTTAATTGTAATTTATTCTTGTCATTAAATGTGCCTTTAATTTTGTGCCGCAGTTCTCCCGGCCTTCGCGAGTGTTTAGTCAGCACTAGGTGTTTTCCTGTCCACTCCGAAGGAAAAAACCCAAAACTTTGAGAGGCAGAAGAGGAGAAAAGTGGAAGGAGAAAGCGACGGGGTGGTTGGGGCGCTGTACGTGGCCCCGCAGCGCGGGGAGCGAGGAGGCAGCGCCGTGGAGAGCGGGTGACAAACGCAGGAGCGGATCTGCAGCAGTCGCAGGCGGTGCGGTACAGGCGGTGCGGTACAGGCGGTGCGGTACAGGCGGTGCGTGGCTCGTCCCTGGGCTGCCGCGGGCTCTCGCGTGGTTGGGGCGTGGGGCAGGTCGGTCTCTCCTGGTTCCATTTCCGGAAAGGTTTGTCTTTCCGTATTTTCCGTGGCGCTCCCTCCTGCGTCCTCGTGGTCAGCCAAGGGTGGCACGTTCCCAAGGGTGCCCCAAAACAGACTGCCCAGCGAGAACCCAGCTCTCCTTTGTCCGCAGCTACGAGTGCCTCCTCCGGTCGAGGGACTGGTGTTTTCCACGGGCCTCTCCCCTCTCCTGCCCTCCGGGGAAGGGGACCAGATTCCTGGCTGTCTTCCTCCCGCGGTCTCCACCCTCACATTAAGTCCCGAAGGCTCTGATCAGCCCCTTCGCCTCAAGGGAGCGGCGCTTCTCCAGCACTCGGGCTCGGGCTGTAGGTGCAGGAAGGCACCGGGCAAGAATTCGCGGGGTCCCTCCTCTTATTTGGGGCTGAGCGCGGATTTCTGAGGTGGCCTCAGACGGCGGCTTGGCTCTCTCTGCAGCGCGTGGGGCGGGAAGGGAGACGGCAGGCTGCGGCCAGGCCCCCGTGGCTGATCACAGCCTCCGCGGGGCGGTCGCCGCTCTGGTTTTGCGGATGCGGAGAGGGACGCCGGCGCTGGGTGACAGGCCCGGGGCTGCGGCGTGGGTGTGTGTCAGAGCTGGGCTCGGAGATCGGCACCGTCCTGATTGGGACTTGCCAAGAGGGTTTTAAATCCGCCCGGCGCTGTTCCCATCTTCCACTAAACGCCCGCTCCGCGTCCTGGGAGCTCGCTGTTGCTGCAGTGAGTGGGTTTACACGGCGGTGTCTCTTCTCTTGCTTTGTTAATTTTTATTTATTTTTTTTTCTCTAGGTGAGGTGTGTCGTACCAGATGTCAAGTTTTAATGATTTTATGTAGTTTTTTTAAAAGACGAGTGGATTAATGAGGAAGAATTTTACCGAAGGAAGGGGAGGAAAAAATGGAGCAATTTGGAACAAAGTGAGATCTTCCCCTGCACCGCTCGGGCCATGGGCGAGACAGACCTGTTCAGCGCCGTTTCCACCATCAGTTGTCTTCTGGGGCTGTAAAAGCGCTCCCTGAAAGCTCCCCTCCAGATCTCTCCGCTGACCGACCCTGCGCTGCTTGGAAATGGTTGCCGCAGAAAAGGTTTGATGAAATTCCTGTCGGTTCCCAACCACCGAGTGGACACTCAGCCCGCGGACAGGCCGGGGGGGTCAGGAGAAAGGAACAAGTAGGAAGAGGACGAAAACACACAATCCGCTGGACCTTCCCCTCCCGCCCCCCTCGCAAAGAAAGGATTTACAGCTCAACCTTGCACCAGCTGTTCCTCGGCTTTAACAGTCAAGAGAGAAATAAATAAAATTAAACGGCCACCGCCAGCCAGCCAGTCCCGGCTCCTGGCGAAATCAGGGAGAGTGTTTCTGTGACCCCCTCCACCGAGGGGGAGGAGGAGGCGGCGGCGGCGGCGCAGCAGCGGTGCGGTGAGGAAGCCGGGCAGATTGCTTGCGAGACAACCCCCTCCTGCCGTGCCGCCGTCGGAGGGGGCTGCCGCGTATCAGAGGGCAGATTAAAAAGGAGAAGTGGCTTCCTTGAGGCTCCCGGAGCGGCTTTTTTTTTTTTTTGCAAGAAGTTTACCGATATCTTGCTCTTTCTCAGGGTGCTGGCTGGGCGGGAAGGTGCGCCCGCCCGGCTCCTCGCCTCGCACGTCGCCCACGTCCCCGTGCCCGAGCCTGGGCGGCTCCCCGTCCCCTCGGAGCCCGGTTGCCGGCGTCAGCTTTGGGGACCTGCTTTTTGCCGGCTGTTGCCGGACGGAGGGAAGTTCGTAAAGGGCTCTCGGCATTCCTGCCCCAACGGCGGTTTTAAGTCCAAATCCAGTTCTCGGTTCTGAATTTTTAATGTTTTTAAACCTCCTTCCCTGCGCCCGCGAACTCTTGCAGGGCAGAGCGTAGTGCGGACTCTTCTCCTGGGTCCGGTGCTCCAGAGACCGCCGTGGACTTCTCCGGACTGTCGGCTCGGGTCAGAGCTCGCCCTGGGAGCAAGCGCGGAGGCTGCGTAGTGGTTCGCCCCCGTCCCTCTCCCCTCCCCTTCTCGTCGCGCTCTGACTCCCGCTGGGCCTGGGCTATGCTGCGGGGCGGATCCCCCACCACAGCTCCAACATGCCAGCAGCATCTGGAAAGAGATTCAAACCCAGCAAATACGTCCCGGTCTCCGCTGCTGCCATCTTCCTAGTGGGAGCCACCACCCTCTTCTTCGCCTTCACGTGAGTGCCAGACCCGCGGCGACGCGGGGGGCGGGTGGGGGGAGACGCGGGCGCTGAGCCCCTCCGTGCGGCACCGCGCCTGGGGGTTATCCGGCAGCGCGGCTGTGGCTCCTTGCCGGGCTGCAGGGGGGATGTTGTGCTCGGGGCGCTAGAGGACGGCCGGCGGAGGAGCCCTGCGGTCCGTCGGACCGCCTCCGCCTCAGCTGGACCCGTTTCCCTCGGTTTCCCCGCGAGGTGAGCCGGAGGAAGCCGGGCACGGTGTGTCCCGGCGAGGCACCGTGCCATCGGCTCCGGTTCCCAGCAGCCGCTCCTCTCCTGTCTTCGGGCGTTCGCACAACCCGCTCCTCTCGCTGGCAGCTCTCTCTCCCATCAGCTGGGCCGGGAATTCGTTTGTGACCTGTAGGTGGAAAACGGCGTAGATAATTTTCTCCTTTGGAGCGGTGTGAAGTGGTTTGGTGGACTGGGGCGGGCTCCGGGTTATTTTTAGAGTTTCGTAACCGATTTGTGAGCCACAAAGGAAAGTTCAAGGAGAAGTGCTCTGGCCCCTGCGTGGATCTCTCGCTGCTGTTGATGTCCCCGAGGAAGTGAGGGTTTGGTACCTCTGGAGGGGACCCGAAGGAGGTGACCTGCCGGCGGGTCGCTGGGGCCGGAGACGCACGCCTGTGTCCGCCTTGGAGGTGGTGGGGAAAAGCCGGGGTGTACAGTGGGACCGGCTGCTGGAGAGGGCCGGACAGCACCGTAGGGATCTCCCCGGGCCGGCAGAGGGGTAGGGCTGCTGCTCACGTTAACATTTTCCCTTCCCGGGTGACAAATAGGTTATTAACGCTCGCTCGGGGCCGAGCTGAGCCGGCTCTGGGCGGGCGGCAGGCAGGGAGTCAGGACCTCCGGGTGCTCAGGAGATGCCGAGCTGCCGCTGAGCCCCGGCACGGAGCTGCCTGCGCTCCCCGCTCCGGCGGCACGGCCAGGCAGGCGCCGGGGCACGCGCTGGGCAGGAACGCTGGAGCCGGGCAACCGGGACTGGCTACCGAACCCCGCGGCGTTCCCGGTGTCGGGGTCTGAGAGGGAGTGTGTTTTGGGGGGACGGCAGAGAGATGTGCGGATAAGAGAGGTGTTTCTGTGTGCTCACACCTTGGAGGGCTTGGCGGTGGCTCCGTGCAAAGGGTTTGGGGTCGTTGGGGCAGCCCGGAGAGGCGCAGGCAGCCGTGTCCCGGGCAGGGGCGAGGAGGCAGCGGGTGACTGCTGCCTGCATCCCCTCAAGCCCGGTGCCTGTTGAGCGCTCCCTCCAGCCAGCCGACCCCGGCTCTGCTCTGCCTCCTTTCCTCCCCCCATCCCTCCTTTCCTCCCCCCATCCCTCCTCTCCTCCCCCCATCCCTCCTCTCCTCCTCCTCCTCCTCCCCAGCGCTGCCGAGCTGGTCTGAAGGTGGGCAGCCCACGGCCTCGGTGGTGCGCTCTGTCCTTCCAGCCCTCTGCAGGGAGGCAGGAGATGAGCCCACCTCCCTTTTTCCTCCCTGCGAAACCGACCCTTTCTCTTCACCGCCCCGTAGGGTCCTGGCCGGGCAGAGAGGAAGGTGCACCCCCCGTTCCAGGGGAGCCTGTCCCGCTCCCTGGGGTGGGTTCCTCTTGTGGGGCGCCTTTCCTTGCCGGAGCTTTCCCGGCTGAGGGGTTTTGCTGCTGGGGTGGGATCAGCCGGAGCCGCGGGAGGCAGCTCCTCCTCGGACGCGATGGCTGCTGCCGCTCCCTGGGATGGAGCCGTCGCTGGCTGGAAGGTCACCGCGGCTTTAACGCCTGGCAACAACCAGGCAATAAAAGAGTAATTCGACGACTAAAGGACGGAGCGGGTTTGATTTACTGCTTCCAGCGAGGGGAGGCAGCTGGCGGTGTCGCTCAGCAGCGCGCAGCAGTCCCCCCGCCGAGACACCGAACGTTTTTGTCGGGGCGGCGTTGCTGGGGGTTTGGCTGCTCCGGGCTGTCGGGCGCTCGCAGGAGGTCACGGACTCTGCGCTACCGCTTTGGGGGGTGAAGGAGAAGAGGAGGGGGTGGGCGACGTCCTCCGAGCGGCTGTGCGTGATGCACCGTGACGCGGGGGGACCGGCTTTGTCACAGCGGGCTGCGGGCTGCACTTTGGGGGGGAATAGCAGGGCAGCCCTCACCCCCCAAAGCCCGTCCATGCTGCCGTGGCCCAGGCTGCGGTACCGGGCTGCCAGGCGTCGCAGCAGCCGATAGCAGCCGCTTATCAGCGAGCCGCGTGGTGCGAGGCATCGCCGGGAGCAGGCGCCGGTGCCGCGGAGCAGGTTTGTTCAGAACAGGAGCACCTGGGCAGGGTCGCTTTAATTGTAGGTCAGTGGATGTTATTTAACCTACTTTAAAACATCAAATTAAATCCCAAGCGGAGCGGCGAAGCGCAGAGCACTTTCACACGGGTCATTCGGCGGGGAGGGAACCGCGCTGCTCCCCGGCGTGACGGCGCTCTCGGGGCAGTTCCTGCCGCGCTGCTGGAGTGGGGTGGAAGGGACGGGGAACCGCAGCGGGGTTTTGCCTCCCGCGCGGGAGCCGTGGGACCGGCATCCCGCGGATCGCTGTGCCCTCTCCCTTCCCTGCCTGCCCGCAGACAGGCGACGCGGCTGTGGGCATGCGCTGGGTGCCCGCTGACCCGGAGGCAGGGCCCCCTCCGCAGCTCTCGCCGTGCCTGGCGTGCTCGCCGCAGAGCTGCTGGGGAGGGCTGCGCTGTCCGTGTCGGTCCCGAACCTCGTACTCGGGGAAGTGAGACAGAAGTTGTGAGGTGGGGGGTCCCCAGGACACCTCCCGCGGAGCTGGACCTCCTCCGGGGCTCAGCACAGCTCTCTTGAAAGGCTCCAGTTGTGTTATTTGTAGCGTATCCGCCAGACGCCGCTTGGTCCATCCACGCTGGCCCAGGATTTGTATCTCTGGGCCAAGAACTCTATTTAATTGATTAATTTAATTAGGAGATGCTGCAGAACACGTGGCAGTTGAAATGAGCTGAGGCCGATGGTGCTGGAGGGCGCGGGCAGCAGCGAGAGGGGATGTTCCCGTCCTCCCTCTGGAAGGAGCTGGGGGTCTCTGATGTGCTGGGGTCTCAAACTGGTGCTGCTTTAGGACCGAAATTCCCCCTTGGGGTCAGTTTGTCCGTTCCTGCATCTCCCCCCTGGCCTATACCAGCCCCCGCTCCTCGTGCGGCCGGTGCTCAGCCTCCCCTTCCCCCTCCGAGCTGCCCTTGGCAGGGGCTCTGAGGGTAGCGAGCCATCAGTCGGCCTCTTCCTTCTCTTTGCCTCGACTCTTGCTCGTGGCCACAGCTCACGGGGGCTTTGGGGGCTGTATGAAAGCCTGCAGAGTATAAACTGTTTCTCCCAATTAGGCGAACCTGTCTGTAAAACCTCTGGCCCCGACTTTTCCTCCCGCCCTCGCAGCTGGGAAGGCTACGAGGGAACTGCGCTCATTTGGGAAAGGAGCTCTCTCCTCTTCCAGCGTTGGTGGAGGAAGGAGAGGCGTGAGGACGGGGACGCCGGGCTGGGCTGCGGCAGTCCTCGGAGCCGGCGCTGCCTCTGGTGCGTGGTGGCACACGCGCTCCCAGCTGGACCCGAGCTGGTGGGACCGTGGCGGTGAGCAGGGGCCGTGTTTGCAGCAAGGCCTTCGAGAGAGCTGGAGAGGCGTCGAGTCCGTCCCTCGGGCAGTGGGTCAGCGAGGCGAGCCCGGCCCTGGCACGGCGCCGGCCCCTCCTGGCGTGCTGCGTGGCCGGTCGGAGTCCAGGGGCGCAGGCAGGGTGGGGAAGGCGCCCTTGGGGACGGCTTTCTTCCGGGAGAGGGCAGGGGACGAGGGGCGGCTCTGCGCCTGCGGAGGGGAGGAGAAGGCAGGCTGGGGAGCGACGGGCTTCTCCTGGTATGACTAGTGGCAAAAAGCCCGTCTCGGATCCAGATGTGACTCAGTTTGCCTGCGGTTCCCCCGTTTCTCTTATGTGCTGCCAGGGACAAGTCCCGACAGCTCTTGCAGCGATGGGCGTGCTTTGCGTCCCCATCTGCAGAGGGAACTCGATGAGTTCTCCGGGACCTGCGTGGCCGCGATGGCGGGCAGCGTCCCCGCTCCTCCTCCCCGGCTGCTCCCGGCGTCGCGGCGGGGTCTGCAGCCCCGTGCCCTCCCTCTGGGAGAGCGAACGGCAGGAACGCGTCGGTGCTTCCGATAACGTGGTCTCCCCTCGGGGATCGGCAGCCACCTTTGCTCCCTCTGCTGCGGAGGACGGCGTTCCCTCCCACGGGGGGTGGTCGAGGGGAGGCGGCTCCCCTGCGTTTGGGGCCAGCGGGTGCTTTGGTTCAAGCAGCGTATGGTCTGTGCATGGTGACGTTCCTGCTTCCCTCCCACGGCCTGGGGGGTCCCCGGGTGGGGAGAGAGCCGGCAGGGCGGCAGGCGGTGGGCAGAGACCCCCGGCACCGTGCCCGCGACCCAGGAGCGCTCGGCCAGCGGGTCCTCCTGGCCCCTGGGGAGGGTGTTCTGCTTGCCCCGGCCTGTGAAATCCCACCCCGGGTGGCTTCACATCCCCAGCGGGTTGCCCGGGGTGTCAAGTTGGCTGCGCGCGGAGCAGCCCCTGGCAGCTTGGCTGTCCAGTTGCACGCCGCTGGCAAGACCCGGTGAGAACAGGGGCGGTAAGTGCCCCCCGGGGCGCCACGCCGGCCCCCCAGTCCGTTCTCCCTTCCGAAGGCTGAAGGTCAGTCTCTCCTCTGGCTGGCCCGTTGGCTCTCGGAGTAACTGGGGTCCCATCTTAGGGTTTGCAGCCACCCAAAACGGAGGCTGGTGTTGGAGGACGCACTGCCCCATCTGCAGCTGAGCGCGCAGCCCCCAGAGCAGAGCCGGGCTGACTGGGGGACCGACATCCCCAGGCGGGTCTCCTCCGCTTGACCTGTTGGCGTCACCGGTCGCCCTTCGGAAGCTGTGGCAGTGTCTTCCATGGTGCCAGGGTGTCCGGACTGCCTTAGCTGAAGGGTCGGTCTCTCTCACGCCAGGGGACCTGCTGCCCGCTGTCCTGCCCCCGGGCACTGCGCTTCTGCCTCCAGGGGAGCGCTGGGTGCCCTGACGGTGCGGGAGGTGATGGGGAAGGCATCCCCTTCCCCCAGGAAGGCCAGTCCCTCCCTCTCCGCCTGCCCCAGAGCTTTTCCTCTGCGCCGGCCTTCGCTGGGGCAGCGCAGGCTTTCCCCTGCCTCGCCGGGGTCGGTCCGCGGAGGAGCTGGGCTGCGCGCTGGGCTCAGCCCGGCTGTTGGCGTCTCCCTCCCGCAGGCACGGCTGGCGTGCGGTGGGGCTCCCTGGCTCCCCTCCACCCCTTTCAAGCAAAGATTTGGCTGGGGTTTCCCTTCCTAGAGAGAGGATCTCCTTGCTTGGGGTTTCTGGAAGGGCTTTTCCTGCCTTTAGGGCTCATCTGAGCCCCCCGGCCCCTCTTCCTCCATCAGTCCCTCCTCCGCTGCCCTCACCTCTGCAGCTCGGCAGGGAGCAGAGCCAGGGCAGCTGCTCTCGGGTTGGGGTGCCCGGCTCAGCGATGTGGGGTGCTGCACTCTGCCCTTCCTTGGGCCGAAGCGACATTACGAGTGGCCACCTTCCCCGCGGCACGGTCTGTGCCCGGTGCCCAGGGCAGGAGAGCGGAGAAGCACCCTCCAAAGGGGCGGCCACGCCACGAGGGCAGAGAGCAGCCCCGTCAGGTCCCTCGAAGACCAGGACAGCAGCGGCGATGAAGAGAGATGGGGGCCAACGAAGCCACCCGTCTCCTTGAAACCGCACCGCCAGCAGGGTCCCCGGCCCTGGGAGCCGCCGGGAACAGGCGGTTTGCCCCTTGCCCCGCTCCCCTTCGGCTGCTGGGCGAGTGCCTGCGGGCTGCCGGCTCCCTGCCTCGCCAGCCTGCCCCACCGCAAATACCAGTTTCCCCTCTGCCAGACTGGGAGGCTTTTCTTGCCTTCATTTTCTGCGCACGACTTAAACCGCTCAAAGGTTTCTTGCCGGTGCTGTTCCGGTGGGTGGCCGGGGGCAGCCCCAGCAGCAGCTCGGTACTGGGGGTGGGTGGGACGAGCCCTCTCCCCGGGCACAGCCCGTCGGAGGGGAAGGGACGCTGGGCTGGGTGTGAGCTCCTTCCTTGCTCCCGGCATGGCTTCCAGTCCCCTGGCAGCTCCCAGCGGTGCCGGTCGTACTGGGCTAGCTGGGCTGGACGCGGCTAGCATGTTCTTCCCTCGCTCAGGTCTTGGCCTCACGATGTCACGTACGTCCCGTACCTCTCCGGAGCTGCTCTCAAAGGGTTTCGGGGCGCAGGTTGGAGAGGGCTCCTCCTCGCCAGCCCGTCCCGGAGGATCCGCCTGGCCGCCTTCCAGAGGAGACGGCGGTGCCGGCTGTCCCGGGAGGCAGAGCCGGCACGGCTGGTGCCGTGCGGGTTGTGGAGGAGCCGCTCCCGGCCCCGGAGGAGAGCTCTGGGTGAAACGCCGGGAGATGCTGTCCCAGACCCGTGGAGGTGGGGAGGCATCGCCCACGGTGCCCAGGAGGGCTGGGGGGCTCTGGAGCGGCATGGAGGAACAGGGGGTGAGGAAGAGGTTCTGGGGAGGGCAGTTTGCAGGTGCCGCCATGGTCTGGTGTGTGGGACTGGAGGTGCTGCTGAGGATGGAGGTGCTTCTGGAGAGGAGGAGGAGGAGGAGAGTGCTGTTGGCAGGGCAGGGCTGGGGTCCCGGCGCGCTCCTGCTAGCCGGGTGTCTCCTAAAGCGGAGAGGGTTTGCCCTCCCGCTCTCCTCTTGCCCCGGTGGCTGTGCCGGGGCCGGGACGGCCGTGTCCTTGGCCAGCGGAGGGCAGGTCCCGCTGCGGCTTCCCACCCTCTGCGGCTGCAGGGCATGGAGCCGTGCCCGCTGCCTGGGTGCGCCCTGCCCGCCTCTCCCTCCTCCGCTGCCGGGTCGGTGCCAAGGCAGGAGTGCCCGCTCCTCCAGCACAGACCCGTCCTGTCTCCCGCCGGCCTGGCACCGTCCCTGTCCCCTCCCGCGCTGCCAGCCCCCCGGGCTGCCGTGACGAGGAGAGGGGCTGCCTCAGCGGTGATGGGACCCGTCCCCCGGCTGAGTCGCAGCGGGTGGTGGCGGAGGAGGGGACGGGACCAGCGCCTGCCCCTTCACCTCTACCTGCTCGGGGGCCGCGGGGGGATTACAGCGCTGGCACCATATGTCACCCTGCCTGCCCAGCCCTGCGCTCCGCTCCTGCTGCCTAAATCCATCCACAGTTATCGCTGCGGGGGGAAGAGAGGGGACAGATGCTGTCCTAGATCTGCGGGATTAAACTCCCAGCAGCAAAGCAGATTAGGGTATTACGCTGGCGCCTCTGAGGGGGAAGCCCGCTGTCCTGAGCCCGTGCCTGCCCGGGGCAGGGGGACGGCGGTGATTCCCTCGCTGGGCTCCCACAGGGCCCCTCGGCCAGGGCCACGGGGGAGCTGGGTGCTGGCCGGGGCAGGCTGGCACGGTGATGGGGTCCCCACGTGCCACCAGAGTTGTCTCCAGGCCGGGCTCCAGCTCCGGGATGAGAGGAGCGGGAATGGCTCTGGAGGCACCGGAGCTGCCGCTGGTTTCGCTCCCCCTCGCGGGGTCCCCTGTGTCCCCCGCGCTCGCTGCTGTGACGCATGGAGGGCAACGCTCGGGTGCCCTGTGCCGGATCCCTCCCGGGTGTCCCCCGTGCCGCTGTCACCCCATTCCCGCCACCACCTGCGGTCGCTCCCCATGGCAGCGGGGTCCTGCGCTGGCAGTGCCCGGGGGGCCGCAGGCGCAAGCGGCGAGTGGTGGGTTTGCTCTGTGATGGTTTACCGGAGCGCTTCCCATGCCGGCCCCCCGCGGGTGCTCCCCCAGGGCTGGGGGTCTGCGCAGGGGGGCTGAGCACACCCTTGCCCCCCTGTCCTGGGTGCAGCTCCAGCTCGGGCATGGAGGGCACTGGGTGAGGGCGAAAGGAGGAGCTGATGGCAGGGAACCTCCTTGCCTGTCTGCCTGGGCAGGAGCCTGGAGACACAGCCCACGAGTGGGGAAGGGGGAGGTCCCGGCCAGACCACCACCGTGCACGGCAGGAACGGCTCACGGGGACGGCTGTGGGGTCGGAGGGGGCGGTTAGCACCCGCTGCGCCCTTGCGTGCTCCGAGGGCACCGTCGGAGCGTGGTGGCACCCGCGTGGGGCTGCGCGGGAGCGGGGCGGCGATGCGAGGGGCCGCGGGGAGCGCCGGAGGAGTGGTGCCCCATGGGACGGGGGTCTCACTGCTTTTGTGCCCACAGGTGCCCGGGGCTCAGCCTGTACATCTCCCCAGTCATTCCCGTCTACAATGCCGTCGTCTTCCTCTTCGTGCTGGCCAACTTCAGTATGGCCACCTTCATGGACCCAGGCATCTTCCCGCGAGGTGAGTCTGGCTCTGCTTGGGAAGTGTCTCAGGTAGAGGTACCTCCTGCCACCCTTCCTCCGAGGTAAAGGGGTCACCTGATCCCAAAAGGCCTGAGGAGGGCTCCCCCTGCCCTGCCTGGGTGGGATGGGGTGGTGACACACACTTCGGGGACGGCAGCTCTGGGCTCAGCCCCCGGCCTGTAGGACCACGTGTGGGAAGCCGGGCAAATCCTGGCACCCCGTATGGGTACCTGGGGCTCAGGCGGATGGGGTGGTTTCGGGTCAGGGCCTGGGAGAGCCCCCCGCTCCTCTGCCTGTGTTTGGGGGTCCCTGGCTGGTCCCCGTGCCGGGTGAGCTGGGCCTGGTGACAGCGGAGGGCGATGGTGGGCAGCTCCACCGCGGGAGGGCGGGAGGGCTGCGCCCCGGCGTCGCCTTCCCCGCGCCCTGACGCATGGCTGCGCTGGGGTTTCCCCGCCAGCTGAGGAGGACGAGGACAAGGAGGACGACTTCCGAGCTCCGCTCTACAAGACGGTGGAGATCAAGGGCATTCAGGTGCGCATGAAATGGTGTGCGACCTGCCGCTTCTACCGGCCGCCGCGCTGCTCCCACTGCAGCGTCTGCGACAACTGTGTGGAGGTGAGGAACTGCCGCGTCTCGGTGCCTCTTCGCTTCCGTGTGGAGTTTAATACCTGTGGCGGGCAGGAGGCCCTGGCAGCCAGGCCCCTCACCGTGTCTTCTCCCCACCGACAGGAGTTTGACCATCACTGTCCCTGGGTCAACAACTGCATCGGGCGGCGCAACTACCGTTACTTCTTCCTCTTCTTGCTGTCGCTCACCACGCACATCATGGGGGTGTTCGGCTTCGGCCTGCTCTACGTCCTCTACCAGGTGGAGGAGCTCTCCGGCGTCCGCATGGCGGTCACGTATCCTCCGAGGGGCTGTGGGAGCGGGGCGAGGGGGGAGGGCGGCGCTGGGGCTGGGGACGGCGTGCTGCGGAGCGGGGCTGCGGCTCTTCCTTAGCTGCCCGCTGATAGGATGGTGGTGATGTGCGTGGCCGGCTTGTTCTTCATCCCCGTCGCTGGCCTTACGGGGTTCCACGTGGTGCTCGTGGCAAGGGGCCGTACTACCAACGAACAGGTATGCCTGCGGGGCTGGTGCAGGGCCGCTCGCCCCCGTCGCGCCACAGCTGGGTACGTTTTGGGGCTCCCCGGGACAAGACAGACGCGGACAGGCCGGACTGAGGCAAGGGGAGGCCGCTGAGCTGGTTGGGGGCCAGAGCAGGAGGTGTCTGTGAGGGGAGGCTGAGCGCACCTCGTCCGCGCAGCCTGGAGGCGGGGGATCTTCCCCGCCGCTGTTGGGGCGGCTGTGGAGAGGATGGAGCCGGGCAGGGTCTTCTTGGGGGGGAGAAAGGGGGGAGGCACAACGCGAAAGAGGGCAACTTCCAGTTAGACGTTAGGGAAAGACTTGTCCCCTGGAACGGGGACCTGGAAAAGGGGGAGTACCTCCAAGTATCTGTCCTCGGAGATCGTCACGAGCGGGCTGGACAAGCTCTGAGCGCCCCACCTGGCTGGCTGGACCGGGGACCCCGAGGTCCCTGCCCGCCCCGGTGCGCTGCGACGCTCCTCGTCCCGCAGGTGACGGGCAAGTTCCGCGGTGGTGTCAACCCCTTCACCAACGGTTGCTGTAAGAACGTCAGCCGGGTCCTCTGCAGCTCCCCGGCCCCCAGGTGAGCCTGGCGCGGCACGGCGGTGCCCCCGCAGCCCCGCAGCGCCCCGTGCCGAGCCCCAGGCCTTGACCGTCCTCCCCGCTCTCCCTAGGTACCTCGGGCGCCCGAAGGCCGAGCAGACGGTGCTGGTGAGACCCCCTTTCTTGCGGCCCGAAGTGTCAGACGGTCAGATCACTGTCAAGATCATGGACAACGGTATCCAGACAGAGCTGAAGAGGACGAAGGTGAGGAAGGTGGGGATTAGCGGTCCCTGCCTTGGGGCCCTCCATGGAGCCCAGGGGTGCAAGCCCGCATCCGTGAGTAAAGAACCGAGTGAGCCTTGTCACGTTCCCCACCCCCCTCCGTGTCGTCCTGCCCTGTGTCCCCACGGGACGGAAACCACGTCCCTCCCATGCGGCGGCAGCCACATGAGGCTTCGCACCCTCCATTGCCCTCCCCCGTCCCGTCCTTCCCCCTCGCAGCACCCTTTGGCGGTTCCCCCGTCCTCGGCACTTCCCCGCACCTGAGGCACGTGCCGCCTTCAAGCGCTCAGCACGATGGATGGCCCGGGAGGCAGCCAGAGCCCCCTTAACGCCGCTGCCCGCTCCCTGCCTGCCCCGGGGAGGGCTGAGGCCTTGGCTCCCCTCTGATCCCCCCTCTGCGCTTTGTCTCTGCAGTCCAAAGGAAGCCTGGAGGTGACGGAGAGCCAGTCTGCTGACGCCGAACCGCCACCCCCACCTAAGCCAGACCTCAGCCGCTACACGGGCCTGAGGACACACTTAACCCTGGCCACCAACGAGGGTAAGGAAGGCGTGCAGGGTCCCCGGCAGCCACTGGGAGGGGAGCCCAGGGCTGCGCCAGGCAGAGCAGGAGCCAGGGCCGTAGGCAGAACAGGCTGCAGGGCGGACCCGAAGCGCATCGGCACCACCGCGTTGTGGGGCAGGACGTGCCTGCGTTTCCGCGCTGGCGTATGTGGCCCCTTGCACTTGGAGGAGCCCGCGGGATGCTTACAGCCGGCTCTGCTCCGTCAGAGAGGAGCAGGAGGCCGAGCCAAGACAGCGCACGGCTTGTCCGGAGCTGCGGCGGGCCGGCTCGCAGGCTGCCGTGCCGCAGGCAGGCGCAGGAGCATCGCCCGGATGGAGGAGGCGAAGGAGTGGCGGGCCTGGCTGTGCGGCAGAGAGCGCGCTTGCGGCAGCCTGCGTGACGTGCTTTCCCCACTTCGCCGGCGAAGCAGTGCTTGGAGCTGCCTGCGTGGGCTTGGCCACAGAGGTGGGATGTGAAGGGCAGAGCGTGGAAGCGGCCGCTTCCCGCAGCGGGCCGCAGGCCTCCGCAGCTCTCCCTGCGCCCCCGGCCAGGGCACCGCTGCGGCACGTGTGTCGGCGGGGTGACGGCCAGTGGGTCCGTGGGGTGCCCGGGCACCCGCTGACACCTCCGCACAGTGCGCACCACGCCGACCCCGGAGTGTCGCCCAGCCGGGGCCGCTGCGGGGGCACAGAAGTGCCAGCCCCAAACACATTGCCATGGGGACACATTTTTCCATCCCGCTCCGTTTCATCCGCCCCCGGTGCGCCTCTCCTCGACCTCATCCCTCTCTCCACCTCCGCCTCCCCGGTCTGTCTGCCCCAGGCTCGGAGCCGGTTCTTGGGAGGGGAGGGGAGGGCTCCGCACAGCGTTCCTTCCCCGGGGAGCCGCCACGCGTCTGAGCGTCTTTCTCTCTTCCCCCGCCCGCAGACAGCAGCTTGCTAGGCAAGGACAGCCCCCCGACTCCCACCATGTACAAGTACCGGCCCGGCTACAGCAGCAGCAGCAGCTCGGCAGCTTTGCCCCACTCCACCAGCGCCAAGGTAAGGCCGTGCCGCCGCCGCCTTCCCGGGGCCGGGCGAGGGGGGAGCCCGGCCTGGAAGGGGCTGCCGCCACGTCCCTGGCTGGGGGAGAGCGTGGGGTGGGCGTTGGGAGCTTCGCGGGCGCCCCGTCTTTCTGTGGGTGACCGCTGTGTCTCTGCCCCTCAGCTGAGCCGCGTGAACAGCCTGAAGGAGCCCAACTCCATCTGCGAGAGCAGCCGCAAGCCCAGCTACCGCTCGGAGCCGAGCCTGGAGCCCGAGAGCTTCCGCTCGCCCACCTTCGGCAAGAGCTTTCCCTTCGACCCGCTCTCCAGCGGCTCCCGCTCCTCCAGCCTCAAGTCGGCGCAGGGCACGGGCTTCGAGATGGGCCACCTCCAGTCCATCCGCTCGGAGGGCACCACCTCCACCTCCTACAAGAGCCTGGTGAACCAGACGCGCAACGGCAGCCTGTCGTACGACAGCCTGCTCACGCCCTCCGACAGCCCCGACTTCGAGTCGGTGCAGGCGGGCCCGGAGCCCGACCCGCCGGTGGGGTACACCTCGCCCTTCCTCTCGGCCCGCATCGCCCAGCAGAGAGAGACCGACCTGCACGGCCGCTTCGCCGGCGCCATCTCCCCCAAGCACGCGCCGCCCCGCGAGCCCTCGCCCGTGCGCTATGACAATCTCTCCCGCCACATCGTGGCCTCCATTCAGGAGCGGGAGAAGCTGCTGCAGCAGCCGCCGGCCCCGGGCAGGGAGGAGGACGCGGGGCTGGCGGACTCGGGCATCCAGTCGACGCCGGGCTCCAGCAACGCCCCCCGCACCAGCTCTTCCTCGGACGATTCGAAGCGCTCACCCCTGGGCAAGAACCCGCTCCCCCGCCCGGCCCCCCCCCGCTTCGGCAAGCCCGAGCCCCCCCAGGCGCTGCGGGTGCGCTCCCTCGGCTCCCCCGACCAGCCCGCCGCCCCCCACCTGGGCAAATCCGTGTCTTACAGCAGCCAAAAACCAGCGTCTCAGGCCAGCGTCCCCGAGACGGAGGAGGTGGCCTTGCAGCCCTTACTGGCACCAAAGTAAGTACCGGCGCCGGCCGCCTCGTGCACGGGGCAACCCGCAGCCCTGCGGAGGGGGGGCCTGGCCCCGGTGCCCCGCCGGAGGGACCCTGCGGCCCCCCAGCCCTCCTTCCTCGGCACCGGCACCCAGCGGCAGCGAATCGCCCCTCGCTGGGGAGCGATGCCGCGCGTAGGCCGGAGAAGGGAGAGGGAAATCCTCCTCCTCCTCTTCCTCCCCCTCCAGGGGAGCCGGAGTGTTGGGTGGGTGCTGCGGGTCCCCGGGGAGGGCAGTGCCGGGGCTGCGCTGGATGCTGGGATCCCTCCTGGGGGTCCCGTCCTTCCGCCCCCTCCTCACCCCGTCTCCGTCCTTCCTTCCCTCCGCAGGGACGAGGTGCAGATGAGAACAGCCTACAGCAAGTCCAACGGGCAGCCCAAGAGCCTGGGCTCGGCCCCCCCGGGCGCGGGGCAGGTGCCCCTCAGCAGCCCCACCCGTGGAGGAGTCAAGAAGGTCTCCGGCGTGGGGGGGACCACCTACGAGATCTCGGTATGAGGGGCAGAGCCGCTCGCCCCCTCGCCTCCTCCCTGGCTGCGCCCGCCGGCGCCACGGGGACGTCCTGCGGCCGGACGCTCTGCGGACTCCAGGGAGAGCCGGACCGGGGGAGACGGGCCGGCGGCCCCCACTGCTTTTCTCTTTCTCCACCGCTCCCCGGGACCTGGGGGGGCCGACACACACCCGAGCGGGGCTGCTCGTCCTCCGCCCGCCCAGGACTGCCGCCGGCAGCCGCCCCGGCGTGGGGGGCTCGGGGAGAGGGGGGGCCGCATCCCGCAGCCTCGCCCCAGCACCATCTCGGCTGGGCCAGCCACTTGTGGGCCTTGTGCAATCAACCGCTCGCCTAGCGTGGTAGGAATGGATTGTTTTTAAACCAGAATACTTTTTTTTATTATTATTGTTACGGATTCTATTTTTTTTCTCTTTCTGAGTTATCAGGTGTGTGTATATATAAATATCTATATATATAAATATAAATATTAAAAAAAAAAAAGCAGAAATTATATATCTTACCCAGAGAGAGGAAGAAACTACCCGCTCCCCGCCCAGGGCCTGGCCCCCCACCTTGTCCCCATCCCCAAAGGAGGGACGTGGGGCCGGGGCCGCCTCCCGTGTCCGTGGGATGAGCCGGGGCGGGCGCCTGGTGCTGCTCTGCTGCCCGCAGCGGGGCCGTGGGGTGGCAGCCGCCCCACTGGGGTGCCCCGCCGAAGGCCGGGGGTGCTCCCCTCCTCGGTTCCCGGCTCGCGAAGCCGCCAGCCCTCCCCCAGGACGGGCCGAGGGGCAGCCCCCTCCCCGCCCCCCTCCCCAAACCCAACCGCGACCTGGCACCTGCGGGTGCTGGCAGGCGCGAAGGAACACTCGCGGGCTCCAGCCGTTCCCCACCTGTGGGGTTTTTTTTGCTCTTTTTATGTTTCCCCAGGGTTTGTGTTGGTGGGTTTTTTGTTGTTTTTTTTTTTT
>VUYV01000675.1:100087-113368 GCA_008711295.1 Anarhynchus alexandrinus | reverse complement strand
GCCCGAAGCCCAGGGCGGCGGCGGCAGCGGCGGGCGGCGGCTCGGCCCCGCCGAACAACGCCGAGAAGTTCTCCATCTTCCCGGCCTGCCCCGCGCGGGGCCGCCCCGCCCCGCCGCGATTGGCCCAGCGCCGCCCAGGCCCCGCCCCCTGCCCCGGTTGCTAAGGGAGACCCAGCCCCGACCTTCTGATTGGCCGCTTTTCTCTTCCCCCCCCTCATTGGTCCGCAGGGGCGTGGGAAGACCTTGACAGCGCCCCTCGTCATTGGCCAGCGGGGAAGAAGCCCCGCCTCCCGCGGACGAGCAGGCGTGCGGCCCAATAGCGGCGGGGCGGCCGGGCGCGCGGAGGTGAAGATGGCGGTGCTGGCGCCGCTGCTGGCGCTGCTGTACTCGGTGCCGGGGCTGTGCCGCTGGCTGGCGCGGCCCTACTACCCGCTCTCCGCCCTGCTCGCCACCGCCTTCCTGCTCGTCCGCAAGGTCCCGCCGCTCTGCCAGGGGCTGCCCTCCCAGCGGGAGGATGGCAACCCCTGCGACTTCGACTGGGTGAGGCGGCCCGGCCTGCCGCTGCCCCGNTCCCCGCGCCCCCGGGGCCGGGCCCACCGCTAGTCCTGCGTCCCCGGCCCTACTCGGGGAGGGGCGAGCCCGGTGGCCGCTGGCATTGCTCTGCCGCTGCCATCGCACTGCTGAGGGGCTCCCCAGGCACCGGCGGGGATGGGAGGCCGTGCCCGTCATTGCAGCTCCCTCTGCTTGCTGTCTGCCCCTCGGGGTTCGGGAGGGAAAGGAGCTACAGGAGGAGGCGGGGACCCGGCAGGGACTGGGGGCCGGCGGGGCCCGGCACAGCTCCTTGTCCCCGTGCCAGGCTGGGCCAGGAGCAGCCTGACTGCGGCAGGGCGGCGCTCCCTGGCTCTGCAGCCTGGCAGCACCAGGCAGCTCCAGGGCCCCGTGGGTGCCTCCTGCTCACGCCGTCTCTCCTGTCCCAGCGGGAGGTGGAGATCCTCATGTTCCTCAGCGCCATCGTGATGATGAAGAACCGACGCTCCAGTGAGTTGGGGCCTGTGCTGGGGGTGCGGGGAGACAGGGGGCTGCTTATGGTTCCTCCCCAAGGAGCTGGACGGGTGGGATCCTGGAGGACCACGTGTGGCCCCCCCTCAGGATCCCCCCGGTCTTCTGAGGGGATCTGACCCCATCTTCTATCCCTCTCTCCCTTCTCCAGTCACCGTGGAGCAGCACATTGGGAACATCTTCATGTTCAGCAAAGTAGCGAACGCCATCCTCTTCTTCCGCCTCGACATCCGCATGGGCCTGCTCTACCTCACGCTCTGCATAGGTGAGACCTGCTGGGGGGACCCGTAGCACCAGGGGTGGCAGTGGTGGCAGCAGTGCCCCCTTGGCGTGGCTCGGCCTGCCTTCTGCACCTGCTGCCCCTGCCTGTCCTCCACCCCATGCGGCTGGAAGGGCCAGAGCTCCCTCCTGCTGTGGGGCTGACCTGCGCCCTTTGTTGCTGGAGGAGGCTGCGGTTGTCAGGAGTCTCAGGGGGTGATGGGGGGGCTCAGGAAGCGCCTTGAGGGGCAAGTCTGCCTGCCCCAGGCCTCGCTCTGCCTTGGTTGCCCTAGGCTGCTCTGGGGCAGGAGGAGCCTGGTCCCAAACACAGCCTGGGCCTTCGGGGTGCTGGGGGGGGGTGGGGAGGGCTCAGGGGCGCTGTCGTTGCAGTGTTCCTGATGACCTGCAAGCCCCCCCTCTACATGGGCCCCGAGTACATCAAGTATTTCAGTGACAAGACCATCGATGTGAGTATCCCCTCCCCGGGGGGTGCCAGGGGGCTCTGACCGCTGTCCCCCGCTGAGCCCCACACCCCTGCGGCAGGAGGAGCTGGACCGGGACAAACGGGTGACCTGGATCGTCGAGTTCTTCGCCAACTGGTCCAGCGAGTGCCAGTCCTTCGCCCCCATCTTTGCTGACCTCTCTCTCAAGTGAGTGGTGCCCACTGGGGGCCTCAGCGAGCCCCGGGGCCAGGCCTTGCTCCCAGCCCTGCGGTCACCCATGGCACTCACAGCCGTGTGTCCTCGTCCTCCCCAGGTACAACTGCCCGGGGCTGCACTTCGGGAAGGTGGACGTCGGACGGTACACAGATGTCAGCACGAGGTCTGGGGGGAGATGGCCTGGGCAGCAGGGCCTGTGCCGGGGCAGTGCCCCTGGGAGCCCCCTGCCCCTCTCCAGCTGCAGGGGGTCACTGTCGGCCTCTCCCCCTCCTGTCACAGGTACAAGGTCAGCACCTCACCCCTCACCAAGCAGCTGCCCACCCTCATCCTCTTCCAGGGCGGGACGGAGACCATGCGCCGGCCACAGATAGACAAGAAGGGCCGGGCCGTGTCCTGGACCTTCTCCGAGGTTGGTGGGACCCCCCCCCCGGGGCAGGAGGGGGCTCGGCAGCCAGCCTGTGCCCTGGGAAAAGGGGGGTGGTGGGTGCCGGGGGTGCCAGCGCTGCCTCTCGGCCGCAGGAGAATGTGATCCGGGAGTTCAACCTCAACGAGCTCTACCAGAAGGCCAAGAAGCAGTCGAAGCCACGGGAGGAGGGGCCCGAGGAGCCCCCCGGGGTACAGGCGGCCGCCGGAGCCCCTCACGGGGAGACCAAGAAGGAGAAGTAGGAGCTGCCCTGGACTGTCACCCATCGCCATGTCACCCTCACCCTGGCAGCACCGGCCTCGGGGCCCTGCCTGGGGCCCGGCCGAGCCCCGGCCCAGTGGGGGGGGGCCCGGTGCGGGGGGGCCGGGCAGGGCGGTAGGACAGACCCCGCCCGCGGTTAACGCTCATCCTCATCGCTGACAATAAACGGTCCGTGTCGGTACCCGTGTCCGTGTCGGTGTCCGTGGGCTGCCGGGGAGGGGCGGGCCGGGGACCGTCGGGGGTGGGGCTTGCGAAGGCGCCGCGCTTTGATTGGCTGGCGCGGCGGCNGCGCGCGCGGGCGGAACCACTGCGCCCGCCCGGGGGGGTGCGGGGGGTGTTTCCGTGTGTGCACCGTACCGCGGCCCGGTCCGCCCCGCCACCGCCGCCCCGCGCAGGGCGACCGCGTCCCACAGAGGCGAGCGGCGGCAGGGAGAGGCGGCGCGGCCCGGTCCCACGGGCTCCGGAGCGGCGTTCAGCTCGGCTTTCCCCCCCCGGCGGCTCCCCCGAGTGGCGGAGGCCGGCGCGGCGCCCCGCGGTCCCGGCACGTGGTCGGCGCGGCGCGGCAGGTAGGAGGCGGCGCGACCGGAGCGGGACTCCCGGAGCGGGACCCCCCTGCCCCGGCCCGGCCCTTGCCCTTCCCCTTCCCTCTCCCCGCGGCAGCACCCCCGCGACCCCCGCAGCGGGACCCCTCCATCGCCCGCCCGCGGCTCCCCGCAGGATGGCTCCCCGCCGGAGGAAACGCGGNGTGCCCCGGGGGCGTACCGGGTGCTGACCCCCCCCGGTATCCCCCCAGCAAGAGCTGACGGGTGTTCGGACGCACGGCGGCGGCGGTGAGCGAGGCACTGCGCGGGGCCGCGGCCCACCTCCCCGTGGACATCAACCCCCGCCCGCCGCGCAGGAACAGCTTCGAGGTGTCGCTGGTGAAGGAGGACGGCAGCAGTGAGTGCCGGGGCCGGGGGGGCGCGGCGGGAGGGGGTGTCTCCCCGGCACCCCTGACGCGCCCCCCGTGTCCTCCCCAGCCGTGGAGCTGTGGAGCGGCATCAGGAAGGGCCCCCCCCGCAAGTTGAAGTTCCCCCAGCCGGAGGCCGTGGTGGAGGCTCTGAAGAGCAACTTGGGATAGAGATGGCGGCCAGGTGAGCAAGGACAGGGATGGAACTGGAACGGGGACAGGATGGGATGGGATGGGGATGGGATGGAACTGGAACGGGGACAGGATGGGATGGGACAGGGACTGAATAGAGATGGGGACACAGATGGGAACGGGGTTAGGATGGGATGAGACTGGGATGGGATGGGGATGGGGACAGGACGGGGACCACACCCCGACTGCCATCTCCCCACAGCCAGGCCGGGACCGGCACCCGCGGCACGAGCGTCCATGAAGAGGCGAGATGAAGTGGGGGGCACCTGCCAGCCCCAGTCCCGTCTCCGATGCTGCAGCTCGGCCACGGGCAGCTGCCACCGGCCCCCCCTTGTTCCCCTGCACCTCCCCTTCCCCCCCCCCGCTGTTCCCCAATAAAGCTGGGCAGCCTCACGGCGCAGCTCTGCCGGCTCCATCGCTTTATTTCAGTGCCACGCAGCCCCGTCGCCGGGGTGAGGCAGCCCTGGGAGCACTGCCGAGTGCAGGCGGGGGGACACAGCATCCCCCTAGGTGAGGACATCCACCTCCTCATCCGACTCGGAGGAGGGGCAGGGCCAGATGCAGTGGGTGCCGGGGGGCAGGCACAGCTCTGCCACCCCCACGTCCACCTCCTCCTCCTCGGGGTCACCCAGGGGGTCCCCTGGCAGCACTGCCTGCCTGCAGCCCGGCTGGGGGGTGGCAGGCACCTGGCTCTGCTTCCTCCAGGGGGGCAAGCACCTGCCCACCCGCTCCACTGCACCCATGTCCACCGGCAGCTGTAGTTCCACCACCCCCATGTCACCTGCTGCCACGGCAGCGGGGGGCTGCCTCTCCTGCACCACCTCCCAGCAACCCCCGCTCTCCACCTTCCGCAGCTTCACCCGCCCCACTGGGCCGGGGCTGGGGTGCATGGTCCCGGGAGAGAACAGCCGCCCCTGTGGGGAGACATCGGTGCTCTCGGGGGGGCTGCCAGCACCGCCAGGCTCAGTCTTGCCACCTGCTGCCATGGGGGAGCTGTGCTGGGGGGGCCGCAGGCAGGAGCGGTCAAGCTGCCGCTGGGGTCCCGGCCTCACCAGGCGTCCCCCCCGGAGCTGCAGCGACTCCAGCTCAGTGATGCGGAGGCGGCGGGCAGCTGCCAGCACCTCCTGCACCTCCTCCTGCGTGGCCTCCAGCTCAGCGGTGTAGAGGAAGCGCACCAGCTTGCGCAGCGCCCTGATCTTCAGCCCCCCCATCTCCAGCACCACCCTGCGACCCCGGAGGGGCAGCTCCCGGCCCAGCTGCTCCATGAAGAAGGGGCTGCAGACGGAGAGGACGCAGCAGTGGGCCACCACCGCCTCGCCTGCAATGCAACAGTGGCTGTCACTGCCCTGCAGCCCCCCCTGCTCTCCCGGATCTTCCCAGGGGGAGTCGCAGGGACCCTGAGGGCACCGGCACCTCCGTGAGCCATGCTGCCCACTCACCTTCGGCCTGCAGGACCACGTCGCAGAAGACGTCCGCTCGCTGCTGCTGCTGGTGGAGGTGCTGGAAGGCCGTGCGGAGCAGGCGGGTGCTGCGGTACAGCAGCCTCGGGGTGGCTGATGGCGAGCCCATGGGTGCCCTGTGGAGACAGCACGGCGCTGGGGACACGAGGATCCGTGCCCGCCTGCCCCGCTCCGGCCTGGCCCCAATGGCTGGGGACGGAGGCACAGCGGGGCCCGCATGGGCGCACCATCATCGCCCCTGCAGCCATGTGACGGCCCGCACAGCTGCACAGCCACCGCGCAGAGCCCCGCGGGTCCCTGCGATGGCGCACGCAGCTGTGGGACAGCCGTGCCACAGTCGTGACAGCCGTGCGACCCTGCGCGCCCGTGGGGCTGCCCGCGTGTCCGCCCGGTGTCCCCGCAACGCTCCGCGGGTGCCTGCGGAGGCCCAAACGCCCGCGCGAGGCTCACGCAGAGCCTCACGGCCCCCGGGGGCTCCGCTCGGCCACCAGAGGGCGCCGGACACGGCCATTTTGGGGGGAAAACCGGCGGGTTCGGAGCCCACCGGCGCGTTCGGAGCCCGCCGCCGGCCCCTCAGCCTGTCGCCGGCCGGAGTCGCGGCCGCAGCCCCCCGCCCCGCTCCCCCCCNCGCGGCAGGCGCAGTGGCGGGAAGGGCGCGAGGGCGGGGTGCTGGCTGAGGGGAGGGGGCTCCGCCGCGGCCGGCGGGGCCGGGGGCTCCTTGGCGGGGGGGGGGGGGTGCCAGAGGGGCCGGGGCGCGGTGGGGTGAGGGCTGGGTGCCGGGGAAGTGGCTATCACAGGCCTCCGCCACCACGGCCTTCCTGGTGCGGCCCTGGTCGTTTCCCTCAGCCCTCCTCTATCTGCGCTGGCCAGAACTGGGCAGGCAAAATGGCGCTCCACCTGGGGTTTTGCTTAAGCGCAGCCCCTGGGCCTTGCAGGGTGCCCCTGCTGCGGGATGGTCGGTGCCGGGCAGGGACGTGAGGAGGGGGACAGGCTGTGCTGCCCTGCGCCGGTCTTCCCCTCGCCTGGGCTGGGTGCGGCGGGCAGGCCGGGCAGGCCGTGATTTGGGGAAAGAGCTCTGTGGTCACTGTCGCTATGGCACAGAAGCGCACAAGATAAATAAGCGGGGAGCGTGCTGTCTGCCGAGCAGCTCTTCCTTGGCAGGGTGGCACTGGGGTTCATTAGTTCAGAGCCCTGTGCGGGGCCTTGTTTTGGATTTTCAAAACCTATTGTGGCCTCGTGTGTGAGAAATGGTGTTTTCGCGGCTCGCCGACGCCTCCCGGGAGGAGCGGGGGGGACACAGACAGCGGACAGAAAGGGGAGGATTGATGGTGGGTATTTTGGAAGCCGTCCTTCATGCAAAAGACGCTGCCTACTTAGTTTGGAAGTATTTTGTCATTTTATAAAGCATCCATTGTAAAAACATCTGCGTCAGTCACTCCACACACATGAACAACAATTATAATAATCCCAGCCCGATTGCCCGGAGATATTAGCTGTTCTTACAAACAGCCAAAGTGGGTGGAAATTTCAAGAGCTGCAGAAGAATAGGAGTCTAAATGACGCCGTAGATTTTAAACCTACGAAGTTTTCAAATGCAGTACCATCCCCTGTTATTTTCTGTGGCTTTGCAGATGGATTTTCATCTGGTTTGACATGTGAGGGTGGTGGGTTTTTTTTTTCCTCCATTTTTGCCGCGTGCAAAACAGACGCAAACCAAGGAAGAAAGTGCCCAGTGATGGGTCTGGGCCAGCGGCCGCTGAGGTTAGTGGCAGTCTTTCCACTGACCTCGGGTGGCTTGCAGCCCGGCCGTAAATACCGAGGGATACAGCAAAACACATAATTTTGTATCAAAGTGCTATCATATGCTCATAAAAATAGAAGAAAAATAAGAGATGTTTCCTCCCCCTCCCCTTGCAATCTTTTGGAATTACAGTGATCGGAGCTGTTACTTGGGAAGCTTGAATTCAGTGGGAGCGGACGGGTGCAGACACCGATTGCGGGGCCTGCCTGCCGATTTCAGAGCCTGACTACCACCACCTCGTGCTTTCAGATCCGTCCCCAGCCTGGTGATCTGCCTGTGGGTCCCACCACTGGGAAACTCCCCACGAGAAGCACCTTCAGCTTCAGCGAAGCCCTCCGCAACCCTACAGGAGAGACGTAACTGGCCCTAGGACATGGCGAGCCCTCTGGACTTCCCCATGGCCGCGTAATGTTTTGTGTGGTGCCCCAGCCATGCTGAGACGGCAGAGCAGGGAGAGGGGGGGTTTACTGACTGGGGATCAAAAGTAAAGCTGAGTGGAAAACCCCTTCCTCTCCATCCGAGGCTGGGGTGCAAGTGGGTGCTCCGACGGGGAGCCTCAAGTGAGGGGACAACAGCAATGGAAACCGCTTTCCAGCCGGGTGAGCCGACTGGGGCAGAGACCTCAAAGACACAGAGCCCGGGTGAAATGAAATTACAAAATGCCAAGGCGCTGGTACCGGAGGATTTCCCCTTGCAATCAGCAGGTGAGGCAACGTCCCGAGTACTGGAGAAGCCCTCATCTTTGGTGCGGGCTCAGGGACAGGACTCACTCCCCTCATCCAAGCTCACCCGGTGCCCGTACTGCCCTGCTGCGAAGGGAGATGGAAAGGCCGCCCTCACTTTGACTGCTTCCCCTCGAGCACCAGTCGTCGGGAGGGGAGAAGTGCCCGGCGTCTCCTCTCCTCCCTTTCATGTGGCTCAAGAAATCCCCTCCCGGGCTAGCAGCAGAGGCCGAGGTGTTCAGCCGGTCATCTTGCTCTGGAGGAATGAGCTGCCTTTGCTTGTCCTCCGCAGGGAGGATGCCGCGGCACGGCGGGGCTCTTCCCTCCCCTCTGCGTCCCCGTGTGTCCCTCTTCCCACTCCCGAGGCCATCCCAGAGGCAGAGGTGCTAACAGGGTGAGCGACCTGTGTCTGTGTCTGTCCCTGTCCCGGGACGCGCCCAGGGCCACCGGCGGCTCCTCTGTCCAAAGGAGAAGTCGGTAGCTATGGCCAGAGGAGGGGTGAACGCCCACCCTGCACCCCTGGCAGAGAGCACAGGGGGTTTGGAGGCCCCATGAGCTGACAGATGATGGGAGGGACAAAGTCCCTCAGCTCCAGAGGCATTAGTTACGCTCACGCTGTGCAAACCAGCTCCCATGCCTCCTCCTGTGCAAGGGCAGAGTCTGCCCTTGCCGTGCGAGCCTCCCCGCCCCACACAAAGTGTTTTTCAGGTGGAACGTAGCACAGATGCTCCTCTGCCTCGTGGGTCCACTGTGGACAGTGGGATCCTGATGTCCTGCAGGGGCAGCCCTACAGCCTGGACCAGAGCCACCCCGTGGACATCCCGGCGTGTCCTGTGACAGTGAGTGGGACCGGAGGCCCGGCGGCGGCTGTGGGAAAGGGTGGCAGTCACGTTTCCGAGCACGCGGCGGGCTGGGGGTGGTGGGAAAGCCTGCAGGGCTGCGCCGGGATGGGCTGCCTTTGAGCCTGGCTCTGCAGTCCCGGAGGGCACTCTGTCCCAGCAGGCTCACAGAGCCGCTTTCGGGCAGCGACACGCGACCCCACGCCCAGCATGGGCGACAGGACCTTTGCTTTGAGGCGGTTTTAGTGTTTCACAGAGGTGACAGCACTAATCCCCATCACGCAAAGCCCACTCCTCCGCTGCAGCCCCAGCAGCTGTGGTGCTGCCTCTCCCTCCTCGCCAATAGCCTTGTCTGCCCTTAAAATTTACTGATATACGATCTGGCAATACCAGCAAACACTCCCATAGTAGATACACAAAAGAGGCCTTTTATGACTGTAACTTTTACTAGTACCTAAAGCCAAATAACCTACACTGGAAAAAGCACCGACACACTTTTGTCCCATTGTCCCCTCTTTAAACACCGGCGTCCGTATTTGCTGCCAGAGTTTGCTGGCTAAAAATATGCGACCGTAGCTCTCGCCACCGCGCCAGCAAAACATGTAAGACCGTGAGTGTTTCTGTCCACCTTCGGGCGTTCAGAAGCCGGTTACCTGAGACACGGCCCATGCTTTGCTGAGGCCGGGGCTTGGGCGCCTGTCCTCGGCGGGTGGCTGGGCACAGCCCCGGGTGACTCAGTGGATCGGGAATGTCAAGTGCGGTTTATCTCCTGGTGGGATTCACAGGGGAGGGGAAGGGAAGGTAGTTTTCTGTGGAGGTAGCCTAAACATGTGCTGGTTCTCCAGGCTCCCTCTGCAGTTGGTAGGAAGAGAGGCCTCCCCACAGGACAAGTCACGTCTTCCCAGTGTCTCCCCAGCCCTCAAATCAGCAGGTTCTGAGCTGGTGTCTTTAAGAGAAAGGAAATTCTTTTATTTGGTCTCGCTTACAGCCACAATTGTTTTTCCAGCAATGTCCCCTTTTGCTTTTGTTGCCACACTGCAGTGCAGGAGCTGCCGCTGTTTCCCCGTTCGTGGGAGGGACCTCGTACTTCGCTGCAGCTGCCACAGAAGGGAAGGATGAAGGCAGGGGTCCACGGCTGGGAAAAGAGCTGGAGGTGGAAAGAGGAAGAAGAAGAGACTGTAAGTAGTGATAGATCAGTGCTGGGCTGGGAGGGAAGGAGATTTCTATGCACCCTTCAGCCATTTGCACATTTGAGCTAAAGTCGTAACAGGAATTTGGCAGTCCAAGAGTGCGATGGGATGCAGCCAGGTCAGACGTCAAAGGTTCAAAGCGGGCGGATTTGCAGGCACAGGAGAGCCCGGGCAGAGCAGGAGGCAGGTACCTCGCCTTCCTCTCACTCGGTGCCATGCCGAGCGTGTGGAGCTGCCAGACACTGCTCCGGGAAGGTGTCAGGGTGGACTGTGGACTTGCTTTATGGCCTGGCGTCTTTGAATTGGGGCTGAAAAGCTCCGTCAGCCCCAGCTTCCCTCATCCCCTTTAACGCTGGCGTCCGACGGATGAGTCGTTTGGTCCCCCTGGTGCCTCACTTCCCCTCGTGCAGGGGGAAGACAACAACCTGTGGGGATTCCCATAGGAAAGGGGCTGCGGAAGTGCCTTGTTGTCCTGATTTAGAACAATGCAGGCCATCGCTCTGAACCGCCTGCGCTGGGCCCGGAGACGGTGGCCTCCCCTTCCTCCTGCCCTCCACCACTGAGGAGCACTGGTCGGTCTTGTAAACAAGTCGTCTTGCTCTGTTCCGGTGGTAGCTGCGTTTTCTGGGCGTCTCATCTGGATAAGGCATCAGCAGCGCTGCAGGATGAAAGGGGATGTGCAAGATGTTATTACGCGTAATTACTGTAAAAGGGCAAATTTTCCCATCTCTTCTTCCCAGGAAGCGGTGGGACGGACTCCTCTGCCACAGTAGTTGTATTCAAACAAGAGCACGATCTGCTGCTGGGTGAGCCGAAGCCGGAGGATCAGGGTCCAGCCTGCCTCCAAAAGCAAGCATGCGCTACCGGGCGTCCCGGCAGCTGCCGGGGCACGGCCGCACCGGGAGTTGGCGCTGACAATGCGCTGATAGACCCTGTCCAGCTCCGTCCTGCGGCCCTCGGGGCGAGAGGCGCTCGCCCGGCTTCAAAGGGACCTGACTCCAACTGGGAGCCAGCAGAGGCGTGTTCGCAGCACTGCGTTTAATCTTTGAAGAAACTAAAAGACTTTAAAGGCTGTTAAATTTCTGGGCTGATTGAAATAGCAACGATGCGGCCGCGCACCAGGCACAGCAGAAGGCTGCCCTGGGCTTTCTGCACCGGCGGCCGCTTACCTGTTGTCTGCGTCAGGGGCGGCCATCTGCCGTGCGCCCTCCCCGGCCACGCGCTGGGGCGCGCTGCCTGCGTCTGCCACGCTTTTACGCACAGGCGAAGCCTCGGCACCACTTGTGCGCCCTGCTCTTGGGCACCCACCTTCCTCGCTGTGGGGTGGGGGGGCCCAGAAAATTCGGGTGGTGATAGGGGAGGGGCACCGGAGGCCACGCTTGGAATCCACGTGTGGGCTGAAATAATTTGTGAGCTGATGTGGAACAGCTCCATCTGGTGATTCCCCCATACCTGCGCCCGGGATTTTGTGCTGGTTTCGCCCCTGCTTCGCCGAGGGCGGAGGGTTCGTGCGAGCACGCCGGGCCCGGGTACGCGCCCCACCGAGGGGCTGTTGTCCAAACAACCCGGGCAGGGGCCCTTAAGGCTGTGTGGTGGCAGGAGGAGCGAGGTGTCCCCGATGGCTTTTCCCTGGGGGAGAGCCGTCCCCGGGACAGCAGGCGGGGACTCTTCTTCCCAGAACGAGTTGCTCATCTTCTCCCTCCTTGTCCCCAAGACTCAGGGGAGGCACCCACCTTCCTCCTTGTGTGGGCGAAGAGGAGGGGAGGGCAGCCGGGGATTATTTGCGATCTGGGAGCAGTTCTCACGCAAGGCACAGGGCTGAGAGGGGCCCGACTCGCTCATTTTGGGTGATAACGAGGATGAAGGGGCGCGGGGAGAAGGTGTCAGTGGACTTCTCCCCTCCTCCCTGCCGGGGGGAAGGCAGCTCTCCCTGCTGCGTACAGCCGGCAGGTGGGGTGATCTGCTCTACAGTCACCAGGGAGGGTTTGGGGGTCCCACACCCCGATAATCTCCTTAAATGTGCCCTCCACATGCACCAAGTCCCATTTCTCCTCACTGCACCTTGGCAAACCCCACCCCGGCGGGGGGATTACCTTCTTCAAACATTCGCAGGCTGCAACCGTGTGGCCCCCGCCGCCTCCTCCCTCGCCCAGCAATGCATATTTACCCCAAGAATCACCTGTCCCCACCCAAAACCCTCCTCAACTCTTTCCCTATTGTCATTATCTCACTAACAGTTTGGCAATCGGGAGGGGGCAGGATCCTCCCCAGCGCCTGAATCCGGCCAGCCCGGGGGCGGGAGGGGGCGGAAAGCTGTCACCTTCAGGGGACCTGCGAGCAGCAGCGAGTGCGAGACAAGGCAGTTCCCCACCTCCCTAGGAAGGGGGATCCCCCCGCACCAAGGTGGGGGTGCCAGGGTGCCCACAGCAGCCCCCCGCCCGAGCTTGGCCCCGACCTCGTAGCCGTGGAGCGGCCACTGCAGGCCCGGTGCCGTGGCACTGCTCCCTCGCGCAGCGCCGCTCGTTCGGCAGTCGCATTCCTCCGGCTGGATGAGTTGCATTTATTACCCCTCACGTTTCAATCTCCCGCCCCAGGTCCCCGTACCTCCCCATGTCCCCGATTTCTCCGCGCTGGCAGGGACGGCAGCACCGTTCGGTTCGGTGCCGTGGCAGTCGGGCAGGGGTTGCCCTGGCGTTTCTTCCCGTCTGCTGCCAAAGGCACCGTTAAGGCCGCCCCGAGCCCCCGCGCCTTCCCCAGCGTGCGCCGAGCCCCCGCTTATCTTATCTGTGCTTTCGCACCAGCCCCCCCCGTGTTTGCTGTCCTTGGGCTGCCCACGCGAGGGGCCTCCCGAAACGGGCCATGTTCTCCTCAACGGGGCCTTCGGGTCCCCCCGCCAGAGGGGCTGGCAGTGCCTTTGTCCCCGGCCACTGGCTGTGCCCTGCGGCCACGGGTGAAGGAGCCCATGGGGCAGATCAGTGGGGGCACAGGGACGAGCTCCAGGCCGGGGGGGCTGGCGGTGCTCCCCCGGGACAAGCGCTGCCCGGGCTCCCCCACAGCGGGGCCCTGGAGCCAGAGGGGTGAGGGTGACCCGCCAGGGGGGTCTGCAGCCCCCCAGCGTCCCGCTTCTGGGCAAATCCCACCCAGGCCGGGGTCACACGTCTGCCCCCGCTCCGGAGGGACAGGCCGGGCAGGGGGCTCTGCTCCCGGGGAGGGGACACCCCACCGCAGACCCCGCACCCCGGGGAGCGGCTCATCCCCCCTGGGCAGGTCCGGTCCCCGAGGAGGGTCCCAGCCGGGGGAGACCCCCCGGGGGACACGCACCGCCGGGGCAGGCTCCAGGGGGACAGACCCCCCCCGGGACGGACCCCACCGGGAGAGACCCCACGGGGGACAGATCTCACCGGGAGAGACCCAACGGGGGACAGACCCCCCCGGGACGGACCCTCTCTGCTCCCCCCCCCCCCCCC
>VUYV01000675.1:58246-99557 GCA_008711295.1 Anarhynchus alexandrinus | reverse complement strand
CGGGCGGCCGCCCCGCTCCCCGCCCGCCGCCTCCGCCGCTCGCCCTGCCCGGAACAAAGGCCGCCCGCCTGCCCGCTCCCCGGCACCGGCCGGGCCCCCCCGCTCCCCTCCGCGCCGCGGGGCGGGGGGGGAGCTCGGCCCCCCCCCGGGGTCTGCCGGGGCTCCGGTTCCCGGCGGCAGCCCTGGGGCGGACGGGGACAGCCCCGTGCGGCCGCCCGGGCTCGGCCCTGCCCGGCTGGGGACGGGCTCGTCCCCGGTGCCCGGTCTGCCCGCGGCCTTTGTTCTGGCGGGGCCGAGGAGGGGGGCGGTGTGTGTGGGGGGGGAACGGCAGCTACCCCTTCTCCCGCGCCCGGTCCCCCCGGTGGGGCAGCTCGGAGCCGAAGGACACCCCCCGGGCAGGGCGGCAGCTCACGGGTGACAGCGAGGGGCCGGTGGGGGACACGGCCCGGGGCTCAGCCCCCCGCTCCCCTTCCGCTGTCACAGCCCCGCCGCTCGGCTGCCGCCCCGTGCCCTCCCGGCCGGGGGTCGGTGACCTTCTCCTGCCCGGTGGGCGCTCCCATCCCTCCGCGGAGCGCGGCGGAGAAGAGACGTGGCGTGGGGTGGCCGGGTGGCGGTTTGGGTGACTCCCTGTCATGAGGGCTGCTGGCGTCTGCGAGGCACCGAGGGGAGCGGGGCACCCCCGTTATGCCCCTGGGCTCTGAGCGAGGCAGCCCGGACAACAAAGCCGCCTCTGACCGTTGGAGGGAGGGGTGGACCTCCTGGAGGTGCCTCCCTCTCCGGAGAGGGCATGGTGCCCAGGCTTCTCCATGGAGCCGGCAATGTGGGGGTAACGGGGCATTGTCTGGGGGGCCTGGGCTGTCCTGCCCCCCGCGGGGAACCCGTGGCGGGGCTGAAGGCTCCTGTCCCCCGGCCGTGGCACCCGGCCTTGCGCAGGCTTCTGCCCGGCCGGAGGGGAGTGTCCAGGCACGCGTGGGGCTGCCCGGGCGTGCGGAGCGTCGTGGTGGTATCTAACTACAGCTGCCTGCAGTTCCACCTGACGTCCCACCTGCGCGGTGAGGATGCTTTTGGACCCGTCTGCCCTCTCCTTGGTGTGGAATTGAGAACGGGCTTGTCCTCGGCTTCGCGGGGAGCAGGTGGAGCTCAGCACCTCCAGGACCCGGCCGTGCGGCGAGTCCCATAGCCCACGGTCGCAGCTTGCGTTTGGAGCATTTGTGTCTATGCCTTGCTCTGCCTTCCCCGAGCAGCTCTCCTGGACGTGGCGAGGTGGGGGTGAGCGGCCGGCTGGTGACTCGCAGACTCCTGTCTCCGATGCCCGCAGCACGTGTTCTGTGCGTGACGGGCAGCGGAGCCTGCTGGGGCTCCCACCAGAGGAGTGGGGCATCGTCCCCCAGGGCTGCGGGAAACCCTGTGCCAGGAAAAGCCCAGGCAGGGGAATCGTTTGTCGTCCCCACGGTCACCCTGCCTGCTCCGGCCTGCTCCCGGTGCTTTCTCAAGGCAGGTTCTTTTACCTGTCGGTGTTTACTCGTACGCTTTAAAGGAAAAAAAAAGGGCAGTTTTTGAGAAGCTATTCTCCTTCCACTGAACTGAACTTGGCCGGGACTCTGTTGCATGCGAACGACTGTCCTTCGCGATGTGCAGCATTTGCTGGAATCTTGTGTGGAGCCTTCCTGGAAGGGGTGGGAGGATGAAAGCGCTCGTTTAGTGGAGTGTGCTGGGCTGCCGCAGAGGGGTGAGCCTCCTCCCTTCCGACTCGGAGGTCAGGCCCTGATCTCTGTGGTTGAGGAGCCCTCGAGGCCATCCCTTCCCTGAAGATGGGCTGGGAGGCAGAATGGTGAAGCCCGGACCGTGCAGCCGGCGTCTCTGTCCCTGGATTGCCTCTCGTCGCCTCCCTGCTCCCGCCTCTGGCGTGGAGATAAGACCTTGGTCCATTGTGTCTGCACTGGGGGTGGCTTTAGGACACCCAGAAAATAATAGCGTAGCTTGGACCGTGCCTGGAAGGCTGTTGGCTTCTCAAAATAGCTTACCAGCGTCTGTGACCTTAGGGAAGAGTGCTGGTTAAGTCTCTTGGTTTCTTTTCCCAATAACCCCTTCTAACTGTCTCATTTACTGCTGGCAAGGACGGAGCCCTTTCCCAGGACCGCGGTGGTGGGGCTGTCTCTGGGGGAGTACAGAGCTCTCCTCCTGCCTCCAAAAACCCCGCTTCTCTGCAGCGTGGCTGTTTTCCTCTGCCCCTGCCTCGCTGGCGGCGAGGAGCAGGACCGCGGCGCTGGTTTGGGTCCATAAAAGGCAACAGGTGTTGCCGGGATGGGGTGACAAACCCCAAACCTGTTGGGTGATTCAGGCAGCTCCTCTGCTGTGACACAGGGCTTGGCCGGCGGAGGAGGCTGTCCTCTGGCACCGAGCGCAGGAATGCGTCGCGGCGCGAGGCTGTTGTAAAGGGGCTGGATTGCTCTCGACCAAAGTCCTCGAGTTCCCCAAGGCGGCCACCACCTTCTCTTTGCTTCTTACCGTCCGAGGAGGCTGTTCGAGGGGGAAATGGTTTCTTAGAGCCAGTTCTCGTACTGGAAACTCCCGGCGGCAGGCCAGTGAGTCTGTCCGGCTCCTGCCTGTCTTGTGCTTGTTGCTAATCTGCCTTCCTTCCCACTCGGGGGGGCTGCCGGCGGTGTGGTGCCTGCCGCCGCCGCTGCCCCCGCGCAGCCCTGCCGTCCCCCTGCCCGTCCCTCCGCGCTGGCTGCGGCGCACGGGGGCTGACTGCGGGTTAATTTGCGCTGCCACGTTCCCGTGTGACCTCGCCCCGCCAAGCGGGCTTCGGGGTGGCCGTGGGCGCTGTGTGGTCCTGTCCCCGTTCCCCCGCGGCGGGTACTGCTTCCTCCTATGACAACCGCCCGGCGTGGAGGGTGAGACGAGGCGGCTGCTGGGCGTGGGGGCAAACCGGTGACTAAGGAGCACAAGCTGCCAGGGGTGGTGCCGGGATGGATGAACCCCTAAGCAGAGGTGACGGGCACCCTGGCTTCCTTCTTCCGGCCCGGAGCAGCTGCGGGTCGGAGGTGGGCAGCAGGACGTGCGGGGGCTTTGGTCTGGGGTGGGCACGGACAGTCTGGTCAGCACCAGGTCCCTCTGCCTGCGGGGAGATGGGCGTCCCTGCAAAGGGGGCAGTGACGCGGAGCGGTGGATGCCCGGGAGCTTGTCCCCGTGTCCCTAACCTTGTGCTGCAGGTCTGCGGTGACTTTGCACTGTAGCGCTCTTACCCGCTGCAAATTGCTCGTGCCAGCGTGGGCCTGGGGACCCGATCCGGGCTGAGCGCTTCACCCCCGAGTTTAATTCAACACTTCATCGCCCGGATGTCTGCGCTGACGGGAGAGCAGAGTTTCTTTTGCGGAGCCACAGCCCTGGCCTTGCGGGGTGGCAGGAGGTGGGGGTGTCCCTGAGAGTGTAGGGGTGCCGCAGGGCGTGCAGGCGTCCTGGCTGCCTGCGGTGCTTGGCAAGGCAGTCCTGGGGGGAGCGTGTCCCGGCCGGCAGCCACTGCCTTCACAGCACAATTGGGGAAGGGTCCGGGCATGTCGGGATAGGGGGTGACCCCTGGGAACAACTCTCCTGTAGCCCGGCCGGGGTGGTGGTGCCATCCTGGGAGCGCTTCTTCAACATCTGCGGGGTTGGTACGAGGCCATCCCTTTTGGGGCCATCCCTTTCGGGGCGGCTTCGGTGGCGGCAGTGCGCTAAGGCTCATGCGTGCGAGGGCAGGAGCTGTTATCGTGCCTCCATCCCAGCCCCGGCTGCTCCCGTTCCCCTGGGCGTTGGCCCCGATTATAGCCAGCGCTGCGCAAAGTTCACCGTCTCCCCGCTGCCGGCCCCTCCTGGGCACCAGAACCTGGGACCGGCGTGAGCCCCACCTGCCTCGGCCGCTTCCCGGGGAGCCGGCGGCGCGGAGGAGGGCTGCCTGCGCCATGCTGGGGTGAGGGGCGGCCGGGACGCGGGCAGCAAGAGGAGTGGCTCTCCCCCTCTCGCCTCACCGGGCTTTTGCAACCGCAGCGGGTCCTTCCTGGGCAGGAGAGCGATTACCTGGGGTGAGGGCACGGGTTGGGCTCCTTCCCAGGGGAGAGGTGGCCCAGCGTGGGAGGTGGATGGCCTCAGAGTAGACGAATATGGAGAACCGATTCCCACCCTGGCCAGGAGGAGGAAGGCGTCTCGCTGTCCTCGGCCGACGCGTTTTCCTCTCGCCCCCGTCTCGTGGGGCGCTCGGGACGGTCTTTTTTTGAGAAGAGCTCCCGGATCTCTGGGCTGCTTCCCCAGTGGTGCTGCCGGCCCCGTGGGAAGGGGGGCGATGGGTGCGGGGGTACCTGCCGTGGGTGGGAGGGAGTGCGCCGAACTGCAAAGACGAGTTTTTCCGACCGGGAAGGGTGGGTCACCGGTCGTGTTTGCATGCTGCTGGCAGGCCCCTTGCCCAGTGGAGTAACGCATTCTTGCGAGCGTGTTGGTGCATGCAGCGCTGCTTGCCATGCCTGGCTGCGGGCTGACGCGCTCCGGGGGNNNNGGGGGGGGGGGCGGGGGGGGGGCGGGGGGGGGGGCGGGGGAGAGAGGAGAGGTGCCACCCCCCCTCCTGCGCACCGGGGTCTGGTGGGGGAGGAGGGGGACGGCCTGGGGGTGCTTCTGGGAGAAACCCTCTCTGATGTGGGGAGGCCGCCTGCTCCAGGCTGGCTTTGGAGCCCTCTCTGCTTCTCTTTTTGGTTGGTTTGGGTTTTTTTCCCCCCTCTGCTTTTACCTGCAGGAGGGAGTCCCCGGGGCCCTGCAGCTCCCCTCCAGAGCACACCGGTGTGGCGAACGGGGAAACCTGCTCTCCCTTCATCTCTGCCCAGTGTCTGTCTCCAGCAGCTGGCTTGGGTGGAAAAACGCTTCCCTTCTCCGTCCTCCTGCCTTGGGTGGCGAGAGGAGCCGCCCCGGGCAGCGCGGGTGGATGGGCGCGCGGAGCTGCGGCAGTCTTGTGCCGTGAGGGGGGGTTTGTGGCTCGGCGTCCCGAGGTGTCCCCGTCCTGCCTCCGGGAGCCTCGGCAGCCCCGCAGCCCGTCCGATGGCCCCGTCTGTGTGTGCCCCTCGGCTGGTGGAGCTGTGCAGACCAGCAGGCGGGGTGTGCGAGGGGAGGCTGGAGGGCGGCCGTGGTGGGCAGACGTCGTTGCGGGCGTTAGTGCCCCCTCAGCTCTGCAGGTACCAAGCCCGTCTCTAGGGCACGGTGGGCACAGCCCTGTCCTCATGGGGTTGGGAAACCACATCTTCCACCCTCTGCTGGTAGGATACTCCCAGCCCTGGGCAGGAATGGGATACCACCATGGAGGAAGAGACCTCGTATGTGTTCCCCAGCGGCAGGATGCTTCCAGCGAGCTGGCCGGGCATCTGGTGTGCTGGGGGCACCATGCCGACCTCCTGGCTGGCCGAGGCTGGGGGGGTGGTGGTGGTGGTGCCCGTGCCTGCTGTTCCCGGCCTGGTTCCAGGGCGTCTGCCCGCGGGCCGGGGGTGGCGGGGAGCGGCCCTTGGCAGGACGTCGTGTTTAGAAGCTTACGGGAAAGGGAAGTCACGATGTCATCTCCCGTCTGACCAGGAAACGCAGGTTTCCTTCCCTTCGGCTCGCGCGGGAGCCTGGGAAGCCGCTTCTCGGGGAGCGGGTGGGGGGGAGCGGTATCCAGATGAGGCACCAGGGGGCTGGGGTGGGATGGAGTGCCCCCGTCCCCCCTGAGCACGGCCGGGCCTGCTGTCTCCTTTGTCCCCCGCTGCTGCGTGTGGGCGCTGGCTCGTGCCAGCCTGTGTGTGCACTTTGCCCGGCCATGGGCGCTGCGGGGACTGGGAGCGCCGTGAGGGCTTTGCCGTGACCCTGCCGCGGCCCGTCGGCAGGGCAGCAGCCCCCTTCCCCACCCCCGGCCGTCATTCAGTCCCTGGCTCCTGCCTGGTGCTCCTCCGGTGGCTTTTCTTCACCCCTTCATTACCCCTCTTGGCAGGGCCCTCCGCGTCCTCTCCGAGCGCAGACGCACGCATGCAATTAGCGAGCCGGGCACCTGATGAGGTCATGCCGAATGGAGCTGAGGTTTTCAGCCCGGCTCCTGGGTGATTTGGGCTGTGACTCAGCCTGCCGCCCGCCCTGCCTGCTCCGGGGGTCCCGCTTCTCCCCGCGGACCCCTCGGGCTGCCCCTGCAAGGGCGGCTTGGCTTCCTCCGGGCAATGCCCTCCTTCCACTCCCGCACCAAACTGTTTGTGGAGTGCGGGGAGGGGGCAGACGTGGGGCTCGTCTGGCGGAGGGAAGGGTGCCCGGTCTGCCTGCGGGGTGCCCGGCTCTCCCCTGGGCACAGGGGGGCAGTGAGACCCGCCGTGGGGTTGCTGGCGTGGGTGGGGGGCCCTGGGGTCCTGCCCTTCTCCATGTTCCTTGGTGACCCGCACGCTCCTTGCAGGGAAGGCGGATAACCCCGGCTGCTCTCCTGGGCCGGGTGGTCTCGGAGGAGCCCAGCGGTGCGGTTCCCACACTGCAGTGGTGTGATTCCCACCATTTCCAGTCCCCCGTGCCTTTGTGCACCGGTCGGAGCGCTGTAGCTGGAGCTGTGCCGGGGCCGGGCCCTGGGGACCAGCCTGGCCGCAGGTGTCGGCGGAGGAAACGGCTTCCCTGGGAAGAGGGATGCGGGGCTGCGGGGAGGGCTCTGTGCTGGGGAAGGGGACCAAATCCACGTGTCCGGGTGCCGGGCTGGCACCGCGTGGTCTTGCTGCTCTGTGTCCCAGGCGCTGCTGGCGGGGGTCGTTCGTGGTGGCGGGGAGCTGTGGGTGCTCACGTCCCTTAATCCTGCTGGGAATGGCGGGCTGTGGCCGCTCTGCCCCGGGGGCAGCCGGCAGCAGACGTGAGCCCTCGAGGAGCAAAATCTGCCCCTGGGACGGGGGGCCAGAGCAGCTTCGCCCCATCTGCCATGAACATCCCTCCGCTCGGGCTCGGGGGGAGGCAGCTGCCGCGGCGCTGCGGCCTCGGACTTAATGGCGGGGGACTTTGCTCCCTGGGCTGTGCTGGCACGGCCCTTATCTCTGCGGAGCCCGGCTGCTGTTTGTTTTCGCTGCGGGAGAGAGGCAGCGGAGTGGGAAAGTTCAGCCGGGCGGTGGGCGGCTGTGCGGGGGGAGAGCCGGGGTGAAGGGCAGGGACCCGCTGGGGCCTGGGGGCAGCGCTGACCTTCAGTGCCACGCCGGGGGTCCGGCCGAGCCCTGGGGGACGGGGACATCTCGTGTCCCCCTTTGAGGTGCCCCCATTCCTCGGGCGCAGCGGGGAGGCGGGGGGCTGCCCTGCGGTCCCGCTGGCACTCCTGGGGCTGTGGTGGCGGAGCCGGGGGGCTGCTCCCTTCCCCCCGCCGTGGGCCCAGGAGCCGCGGGGTGAAGTGGGAGCCTGCTGGCCGCCGGAGCGCGGCCTGTCCCGGGAATGCTCTGGCCCCGTTCCCAGAATCCGGCGCTGGGTGTTTGTTCGCCGCTGCGCCCCTGAGGTCTGGAGCTACTGTGGCAGGAAGCGGGAACGCCGGGGGGAGCGCGGCCGGCCGGCGATGTGCTCTGAAATCCCTTTGTCCCCGCCGAGCGCTCAGCTGCGAATTCCCACCGAGAGGAGAGAGAGCCGCCTTTGTGCTGCTGAAGGGCTCCCGACATGTGAATCTCCTGGGGCTGGGGGCGCGAGCCGTGGGGCTGCCGCGGAGGGGTGGCAGGGACCCCGTGGCTGTCCCCGGGGTGGGGGGACCCATGCTGCCCTACCGGTGGGAGGGGGGCTGTTGGGGTGTCCTAGGGGGGCTGGATGCAGCAGGGTGCTGCTGGCAGGGCGGCTCTTGGCCCGTGGTTGTACCCCTGGAGGATTGCAGGGGGATGGTGGCCGCCTGGAGCCTGGTGGCTTGGCCGCCTTCCTGCTGGGAGGGGGGAGGCTTGTCCTCCCCTCCCCGAAAGCGCCGGGGGAGTCTCAGTCTCCCTTCCACTCGCTGCGGTGCCGGCGGCTCCCTCCAGCCGATGGAGCAGCCAGCGCTTCCCCGGCCGGTGCAGAGGTTTCGGCAGCTCTGCCGGACCGCCGCAGGGGAAGGAGATCCTCCTGTGCCGTGTCCTGGCCGTGCTCGGGAGAGGGGCGAGTGGCCCCCGGGAGGACAGCTGCCCCGCCGCCGGATTGCTGGCATTCCAGCAGAACAAGCCTGGCTCGCTGTGGCCGACCCCACGCTGCTCCTTCCTCCCGCTCGGCTGCCTCTCCCTCTCCATCCCGCTGGGGCAGCCGACGGCACCGATCTGGTGACCTCAGCCAGGCCGGGGGCAGACCCCCTCCCCGGGGGATCGCCCACCGTGTTTGGCAGCCCCCAGCTGTGTCCAGACCCCATCGGTGCTGTGCGTCCCTGGCCCCCTGCCCTTGCTGGGGGGGAGGACGGGCAGCCACACCCGGCCCTTATCGCCCTCCTTATCCTCCTGGCTGGCTGCTGGACCCGTCCCTTATAAGGTGCGGTGCCGCGTCCCTGCCTGGTCTCCGCAGGTGACTCCCCTCTCCGAGGGTGGCTTTCCCAGCGGAGCCACGTGGCCGCTGTCCCTGGCGTGGGGGCAGCAGGCGCGGTGGGCCAGGCGGCCGTCCCGCTGCTGGTCCGACCAGTTGGGCACGGCGGGCGCAGGCCAGCGGCTCCCTTCCCGCTGACACCCCCAGGGCACAGCTCCCCCACGCAAGGTGGGGTGCCGCGGGGCAGGTAGGCGCCCAAGGCGGCGTCCGACCCGCCTGCGGAACAGCCCTTTCCCGGCCGGGGAGGGCCACTCGCAGCCCGTCCAAAGTCCGTTGTGCCCGCGCTCCGTAACCCGCCTGCGGGGAGAGCCCTTCCCGTCGGGGCCGAGAAGGCCACCGCATCCCTCGGTGGGAGATGGGGGACCCTCTGCCCCGCAGCGGGGTCCGGCAGGGCTGGGGCAGAGCGGGCTGGGGAGCGTGAGCGAGGTGGCTCACACAGCCTGGCGGCGAGGAGCCATTTGCCCGGGTAGGCAGGTCCTCATCTGGCACGGTGGTCTGCGGTGGGAGCGGGCTGTGGGCACGTTCTCGCCTCTGGGGTGGCGGGAGGGAAACAGCCATGGCCAAAACTCTCTGTTGTCCAGGCAGGGACGTGAGAGCTGCTGCCCACCATCACCCATCCTGCTTCCCCTGAGGGCTGCTGTGCCCTCCCGAGCTGCCCGCAGAAGCAGGCGAGGTGGGGATGAGCCTGGTCCCGTGGGCTCTCTGCCCGGTAGCCCGCTCGCGCTGGTGCTTGCCGCCTCGGGCAGGCTGAGGTCTAAGGGCTGGTGTGTGAGCCTGGACCCTGCGCTCGGCACGGGGGGGTGGAAAGATGCCAGAGATGTTGGCGCATTTATTTTTGAGCTAATTGAGACTGACCAGAAGGCTGCGGTGAATTAGCGGGGCTGTGGACCTGTGCAGAGCGAGCAAGCGTAATGCACTGCGGGCGCTCGGACAATACCAGGCTTGAATTATTGATGGCGTTCCTGGTTTGGTTTTTTTTTTCCCTTAAGTGCATCATGATAGGCAACTGGAACCAGGAGAATTTGTTGCTTCCTCTCTCTCTCGAGGACCGGGGATCTGCCGCTGAGCGCGGTTGGCTCTCCCTTCGCAGGGCGGGCGGGCAGCTGGCTCTCCTGGCGGGGCGAGGTGGATTATTTGAGCCGTGCTGCCATTTTCCCTGTCTGGTGGGCGCTGGGGACTGTGCTGGCGCAGGAGCAAGGTCCTCGGGCAGCGCATCCCTTCTCGCCACCCTGGCGGAGGGGGTGGTTCTGACCTGGGAGCCCGGAGCTCCCGGTGTCCCCGCAGGGGCTCGGCCAGCCCGGGTGAGGGGACGGGTCCCTCCTGGCTGCGGTCACGAGCTGGAGGATGGGGGGCTGCGGGGGGCGTCCGGCCGTGGTGACAAACCTTGCCACTTGCTAACAGGTTCCCTGAGGGGGACACAAACACACAGTGGAGCTGTGGGGAGGGCCGGGACTTGGTGGTCAGAGCTGGCGTGACTCTGTCCCCCCCGTCGGCGGTGGCGGAGGGCCGTTGGGAGCGGGCGCCTGGTGTGTCTGCAGGGAGCCGGGGCAGGGCTGATGTGGCAGAGGTGGCTTCTGGCTTTGTAGGTGCTCGCGTTGAACTTTGCTCAAAATCCTCCATGCTGAGGGAGTGGCCGTAGCTCCAGGGATCCCAGGACCTTTGCGTGACAGCCCTCGGGGCACGGAGCAGGGCTGGAGCGTGTCCTTGGAAAGACCCAGGCAGGGGGCTGTGCGCTGGAGATCTCCCGTGCTGCAGCGGGAGCTGCTCCTCTGTCTCCTGCCTGTGTCTCCTCTGCCACATCTCGTCCGGTCTCCCTGGCCTGCGGTGGTGTACCGTTCCCCGTCTGCCAGCATGGTCCGGGCCCCAGGGTGGATCTCTGCGTGGCTGACAGGGAGGCACTGCTGGTGGGGACCCTTCAAGGCTTCAGCTCCATCCCCCGGCAGAGGGGGGTGCAGGTGAGCTCTAGGTGGGGATGGCTGTGGTTTGGCCCCGGAAATTATTTTTCCGGGCAAAGGATTTGTTCTGGGGGAAGGCAATTTCCCCCGAGAAGGAGGGGCAAGAGGTTTGGGAAGAATGTGCCACGTCAAAGCTGCCCCCAGTGGAAGAGCTTTGGAGGGCTTGGTCGGGGATTAGGGGTTTTTTTTTAGGTTCCTACCAAACCGTTAGTCCAATCGGGAAGATATTGGCAGGTACCTGCGTAGGGAAGCTCCGTTCATGCAGACTGGTTCATGGCTGCCTCCCTGCCAGCAAGGGGGCTCTGAAGGCACCACACATTGGACATGGCTCTGGTGGACCTGCTCTGGCTTTGGGACCTCTGGGGCGCAGCATGGGGTTGTGCTGGTGCCAGGGGGTTGGGAGACGAGATAAGGCCGGAGGGATTTGGATATAAAGCTTTCTGAGTAGCTGTGTTGGTCCCTTGGGGTCCCCTCTTGCTGATAGCCACTGGGGAAGTCCTCTGGTGCTTCTCCTGCCCTGGGGCAGAAGCTGCTCCGGAGTGCGTTTTGTCTTTAGGCTTTTTTGTTTTGCCCTGAACGAGCCAGCTGAAATATTTTTGGCTTGCTGGGGTTTTTAAGTAACGGGTGTGTCAGCAAGTGCCTCTCTCATGATGAAAAGGCTTTCATGCGGCCGTCCTCAAAGATGGTCAGGGTCTGGCTCTGGAAAAATGCTCCGTAGCTGTATCTTCAGAGGCTGGGGAGGAGGAGGGGGGGATGGGGGCAGAGCGATCCCTGGAATTTCACCCTTGCGGGATCCGGCGTGCTTGGCTTCGAGCTGTCACAGGCATCTTGCCGGCCGGGGCAGCCGCGGGGGCTCTCCTCTTCCCTCCCCTCCATGCCTGATCTGAAGATGACCAGTGCCCGAGTGACCAGTGGCCGTGCCATGCCCAGGAAGCCCCTGTCCCCGAAATACTGCTGTGTGAGCCACCGCGGGAGGGACTTGGGGCATATTCCCCACAGCCGGGTGGCCGCTGGGGTTATGTGTCAGCTGTAAGGGAAGGGCTGTGCTCCAGCCCGGGACGGCGCTGGCGTGTGTCTGCGGGCAGCGCTGGGGACAGCGCCTGCTGACCTCGCCGGGCCTGGCACTGCCTCTCCGTAATTATGTCTTTAATCCTGGGCCAATGAAGACGAGATGGCTGGAACGGGAGCGGAGGGAGGTGGCGTGTGCTGGTGGCAGAGGCCCCAGGAGGAGAGCCGGGCGAGACCCCTCGGGCAGTGGGTACCCCGTTCTCGCCCGTGATGGGGCCGTGCCCGCTGCTCACGCATGCAGGGCAGGCTCCGGACACTCAGAGTCACTACCCAGTGCTTAGCATGGCCTGGTCCTGTGCAGAGACCCTCAGGTGGCCGCTCTGGAGCATCAGCCGGCTGGTGGCCATGGGTCTGCGGAGCCCTGGGCTCCACTCAGCTTGCGACCACAGCCCGGCCACCCCGAGGGGACGGGCTCCCTGAAAGCCCCTCGGCTGCCCCCTCTCCCGGGGGCTTTCTGCTCTGACGTGGTGGCCCAAAGGGTCAGGGGGGGCCTGTGTGTGTGCCTGGGCTGGAGGGGCGGCCGTGAGCGCAGGGGGACACGGAGAGCCGGCGGGCGAGGGACCTGTCCTGTTCCTTCCCCTGCTCTCGTGTTTACTCCCTGCGGAAGGGACGGGAAGGAAACAGCCTCACAGCTGCTCTGGCCCCTTATCTGGGGCCCTTCACCGCCCTGCAAGTTTCATTGTTAGCTTCCACGTTCTCCAGGACGGGTTCCCGGGGGACGTGTGGAGATGGGGTCCCGGGGCCGGGGGCATTGCGGGCTGCGGGGTCTGCCCGGGAGCCACGCGGGGCTGGAGGAATCTGCTGGGGTTGCTGTCTCTCCTCTCTGTGCCTTCCCGTGGAGGCGAGCCCGGTCTGTGCTCGCTGCTCCGTGCTGAGGCTGCTCGCAAGCAAGTGAGCCCGTTCACAAGCGCAGGGGCTCAGCTAGATCCCTCCATGAAGCCAGCGTGATGGCTTCATCCTCATGCACCCCAAAAATCTGCCTCCTGCGTAGGGACAGTTGAGGGCAGGCTGGGCAGCCATTGCATAGCAGCACAGCTACCTGGGCATGGTCGTGTCATGGAGGATCCCCTCTCTGTCAGGGGGATTCCTTTCCTTAGAAGGGCTTGGTGAAATACTGCTCTGGAAATGAATAGCAACAAGCCAATGGGGCTTCTGGCTGGGGTTTTGGATGCTCCAGTGGCGTAGGGTGTCTGGGTGGTAGGAGCATCCCCTGACCTGGTGGAGAAGTCTGGGATGTGTCAAGGAGATGGGACAGGGTGGTCGGTCCCGGCTGCCTTTCCCCAGCACCGGGCTGGCTGTGGTAGGACTCCACGGGGCTGAGCCCTGCAGAGCTGCTCCACGTCCCCGTGGGCTGATGGTGACCTTCAACCAGTCCCAGAAGGCAGAGGGTCTGCGTCCCTGCCTGAAGTGGGGGGATGCCCACCTAAGGTTTGACTCAAGGGTGAGAGTTGGGATGTGTCAGCACCGTTCCAGGAGGCACTGAGCCTCTCCTTCAGAGGATCACTATTGCAAATCTGTGGGGCAGGTGAGACCTCTGAGCAGCAAGGGTCAGAGCTGTCCCTACATTTCCATACAAGGCTTGGGGAGTCGATCTGTTGAAAAAAGCCTTAGGGCATACCTGTTGCAAGGTGGGAGGAGTGGAAAGCTGCGTGCGTGAGCTGGGAGTCATGTCTGGGAGCCTCCGAAAGCCTGCTTGGGCTGCTGAGCCAAGAGCGGTGGCCTGCGTTCCTCCTGGGGTGCGGAGCGGCCGGCGAGCGTCCCAGCCCGCGTGGGAGCTGCAGCGGGGCCGGAGCGGCTGTGCCCGTGCCACGGCTCCATCTCTTGCTGGGCAACGCATGGGCACGAGTAGAAGAACTGGATTTTTTTTTTATTGATGAAGGCAGATTACAGGGTGGCGGTGACCAGATGTTAAAATGTGCTGCAGGCGGCCTCCAAAATGCTTGGAAAAAATCCACCCTGCTTTGCTGGGCCCGGTCGTGGTGGTGCCACGGTGTCTGATACGCGCCGGGGCTGCCTGTGTCCGAGGGAAGCTTTTGAGGGGCAGAGCGACCGGGAGGAGTGGACTCGTTGGGAGCGGGGGAGGCATTTCAGGAAGGGTTTTATCTGGGTACAATTGAGATAGGGTAGGAAATCAAGCAAAAAAAAAAAAAAAAAAACCAACCCCAAAAAGCCCTCCTCTGGGCTCCTCTGAACCAGCATCTGCTGCAGGCTGGGACTGGCGGAGCAGTGCTGCCGGGGAGCGCGGGGCTGTGGGAGGCGGATGGGACGGGGCTCTGTGGAGGGGCGATACTGCCCGTCTACGTGGTCCCGGGTCACCGTTACAGCCGCGCCGGGGCGGTGGCGCTGGGGGAGTGGGCAGAGCCGATGCTGGAGACCGTGGGAAAGCCGTGTCTGTGCCGGCTGCCTGGCTCGAACGAGTCCCCACACGCCTGCCATGACTGCACGGGTTTGGGAAAACCTCTGGCGGGCTTGCCGGGACTCGGCTGCGCGGGGGGCGGAGGGCTGAGCCCTCGCCACTCCTCTCCGCCTGTGCCATTCCCCCATCGGTGGGGAACAGTCGGGGATGCCGGGGTCTCCGGGGAGCCGGGGGGCTGCTGTGGGGGCAGTGCCATGTTTGCCACCCCACCGGCCCTCTCCAGAGACGGCTCCATCCCTCAGAGAAGAGGGGGTGGGAGAGAGGAGCCCATTTCCCTGCTGTTCCCTGCACTGCCTTCTGTTTTGAGTGTGATTTTTGACCTCCTCTCCTGCTGTCCCTGCAGCTCTCTTCCCTCCTGCTTCCTCACTGTGGTGGCTGGGCTATTTCCCCCATGACTCTCTGCGTCTAGACCTGGCTGTCCCGTGCCTTTGCCAATCAAACCCGAACTTCCTCCTCTAACAGGTCTGTATGGAAGAATTTTGCCTTTTTCTATCAAAATACGTTGATTGCGGTGTGCTTGTTCGCTGTTCTCCTTCGGGAGGGAATGCTGGAGGGGTCCAGGCCACTGCCCGTCCCTAGGTCTGTGGGCTGAGGACCTCCTGGGGTGGCTGCAGCCTGGAGAGCCCTGCTGAGAGCCTGGAGGGTGGCGAGCGTTGGCCATAGTCAGAGGGACTCATGGGGTCCCCTTTAGGGGGATCCCATCCCGCTTCATTCCCTTTCCTGGGTCATGAGGAAGTGGAGCTGGGCTGTCTCCCCACCTCTTACCACACTGGGGAGGAGGGAGCAGATAAGTGACAGAGCTCTCTCCTTCGGCCGTTCCCTGAGGTGTGGGTCACCTCTCATTCTTTGGGAGTGTCCCCTGTCCTGCCCCAGGATGTGCCCCCCCCCTCCTGCCACTGACTGCAGGCAGATTTTCCTTGTAGGGGAGGTTTTCCTGCAGCCTGAGGAGGGCCCGTGTGGGAGGAGGGAGCAGACAGCAGCTCCTCTGAACCTGGCTCAACCCCAACGGTTCAGTGTGATGGTGGGGGAGGACCTTCTGCCCCCACAGTGCCATTTCTCTGAGCTTGAGTGCTGGGGCCACAAGCACCTTGAGTCACGCCTGGGGCTGTGCTGCTCTGAGACCCTCTTGCCAGCTCTCTGGTGGTGGGTGGGAATGGGTGTTAATGCCATAAGATTTTTTTTTTTTCTTGTTCTGAGAATCTGTCTTAATGAAATCAGTCTCTTCTGACCCCTCTTCTCTCCTCCTTTCCTCCCCTGAATCACATGCAGTGAAGAGAGGGGCTCCTGCCCTTCTGGGTCACTTTTCTTCCCCTCACCTTGACACCAAGCCGCCTCCGCTTGTGCCTCCCTGTGCCCTCCGCCCCTGCCCTGCCCGTCCTGGGCACCCGTCACCCATGGACGACTCGGAAGTGGAGTCGACCGCCAGCATCCTTGCCTCTGTCAAGGAGCAGGAGGCACAGTTTGAGAAGCTGACCCGGGCGCTCGAGGAGGAACGGCGCCATGTCTCAGCCCAACTGGAACGAGTCCGGGTCTCCCCACAGGACGCCGGCCCGGGCTTGGCCAACGGCACGCTCACCCGGCGGCACCAGGTAAAAAACCCCCTGGGCAGAGGTGGGTGCGGAGGCTCCCGGAGCCCCCGTCCGTGTCAGTCCTGCCTCGGTGGGGGCAGCCCCGGGCCCGGCTCCCCTCCTTGGGCATGCGAGGTGGAGGAGGGCCAGGCTGGTCCTGGAACAGTGGTGGTGCTCTGTGTGCGCTGGGGCTGAAGGTCACCTGGGGATGTGCAAACCTACCTCGGCAGCAGGAGCCTTCTGGGGAGAAGGAGCCATCCCGGAGGGTCTTGCTGCCGGGGCGGCTGTGGTTTGGTTTTGTGAAGGTTGGAAGCTGTCTGTACTCAGTACCTGGGCATCTTTGCTCCGCATCCCGCTCAGATGCTCGGAAGGTGGCCGAAATGCCGGGGTTGGCGTATAGCTGTGGGGGAGCGTGTGTGTCTCCCTCTCATGTGACCATGGGCAAGTCCCTGGAGTCTCTGTCTGTCCCCCAAAAGAGTCCAACAGGGGCTGGGAGAGATCTCTCTGCTCTACGGGGCTGGACGTGTGGTTTCATCTGCCTTGGCTTGAGGTCTCTCTCCTGTTCCCGCTTTCCCGGGCTCTGTTTCGGGGGGGCGTGCTGGGAGGGCTGGTGCGTGGTGGTGTGCCATTCCAGCAGGTGGAAAGGCGGGTGATATGGAAGGTGGTGGTGCTGGGAGAGATGTGTGGGTCAGGGGGAGGAAGGAGTGGGCCAAGGAGGAGTGCAAGAGAGTCAAACCGTAGCACTCTGCGATCAGCCGCCGAGCGTCTGCGCTGTTCCCTGGCAATCCTGGGGGGCCTCTGGGACGTCGATTGCGGCTTCTGCGTCGGAAGGTGTGGAAGGTCTCCAGGGCCGTGCTGGGGAGCAGGGAAGGGTCGTGGCCGTTCCATCAGGAGCATGTGGGCACCGTGGGAGAGCCGGGATGTCTGGAGGGGCACTGAATGGTCTGTCCTCCAACTCCTCCCCAGGCTGGAACGGGGGGTGGTTTGCTGCACGTCGCACAGACCCTCAAGGAGCGTGTTCCTCTCCTGGGATCGACACGTTGGGTGTCTGTCAGACGCAGGGGATGGCCTGCTCGAAGCCTGGCAGGGAAGAGGGGGGGGACACATGGATATATGGGCCCCCAGCGGTGGGAGGTCAGTCTGGTAACAGGCCTGCTGCGGTGCTGTGTGTTTCAGAATGGCCGTTTCTTGGGCGATGCTGACCTGGAAAGGCAGAAGTACCCAGATCTGAAGCTCAACGGGCCGCAGGTAAGGGGAGCCGAGCGCTCTGGCTGCGGCAGCCTGCGGGGTGCAGGGACAGCGCTCCCACCCGAGCGGGGAGAGGGGCACTTGTGTCTCCAATGTGGCTGCCCTGGCCTGAAGGGGCTGTGGGTGTGGGGTTGTGGGTACCCCGTCCCATGCGGGAGGGTGTCAGGGCTCCCTGAGAGGTGAGATCTCTTGGCCGGCTGTCTCCAGGGGGGCCGTGTCCACTCACTGCCTGTCCCTTGCTCCCCTCAGGACCACAGCCACCTCTTGTACAGCACAATCCCCAGGATGCAGGACCCGGGCCAGATTGTGGAGGAGACGTACACTATGGAGGAGGACCCAGAAGGGGCCATGTCAGTTGTGTCTGTGGAGACATCGGACGATGGGACAACCCGGCGTACAGAGACCACGGTACAGGCCTGGGGAGGGCATGGAGGGACGGGGTTCTGGCCAGGGACCCCGATGGCTGGGGTGCTGCAGCTGTGATGTCTGCCAGCTTGCCATGCTGTGAGCTGAAACGGGGCGTGAAATCTGCCTGGAGTAAGGTGCTGGGCTGGAGGGGGAATCCGGGGACGCAGGGGTGCGGTGGATTTCCTGATGAGAGCGTGTCCTGCATCCATCCCTCTAGGTGAAGAAAGTGGTGAAGACCGTCACCACCCGGACGGTGCAGCAGGTGCCGGTGGGGCCTGACGGGTTACCTTTGGAAACCTCCCCCGTCACCAGCAACTACGTCCAGACCATGGACAGGAACTTCCGCAAGAACGGCAATGGGGGCCCCGGTGGCTACCTGAGCCAGCCGGGCACCGCCACGCTCCCGCGAAACTACCACTACCCCGATGGCTACGGCCGCCCCTACGAGGACGGCTACCCGGGCAGCGATCACAGCTACGGCAGCCTGTCCCGCGTCACCCGCATTGACGAGCGCTACCGCCCCTCCATGGACACCTACCGGGCCCCCAGCCGCCAGGACATCTACGGCCCCCAGCCTCAAGTGCGTGTCGGGGGCAGCAACATGGACCTCAACCACTTCCACCCCGAGCCATACGGCCTGGAGGATGACCAGCGCAGCGTGGGCTTTGACGATGTGGACTACGGGCTTATGTCTGACTACGGCACGGCCAGGCGGGCAGGGACCCCCTCTGATCCGCGGCGGCGGCTCAGGTACGTGGCGGGAGGCACCGGGGCGGGGGACGCCGTGGGGTCCCTTTAACTTCATCCCCTTCGGAGACGGGAGGATCGCACAGGCAATACCATAAGCTGAGTCACACGCGGCTCATGCAGGAGAAAACTTGCATCCGCTTCTAATTGTCTGCCTAATTGGTGGTTAAAACTCAGTGCTAATTGAGCTGGTCGGTCGTCCTGCAGCGAGGAGTTCCACTGGGCGGTCAGATGTAGCTCGGGGCCCTTCCCCTCCTGCTGGCGGGGCGGCGGGCTCCTCCGCGCCCCGGCCTGGCTTACCCCGCGGGGAGGGAGCCCTGCCTGGTGCCGGCGGCACGGCGCGGCGTCAGGAGTCGCAGCACTGCGGTGACTGGACTGCCCCAGAGAGCAGCCCCGTGGAGCGGCGCTGAGCCCGGGCTGGGGCGAGCGGTGCTGAGCCCCGCAGAGCCCCGGGAGGGTTCCTGCAGCTCTGTCCTCCCGCAGGGCAGGGAGGGAGAAGCTGCTCAACCTGTTCGGCAGTAGCAGCTTCTCCCCCTCCTTTGTTTGTGGGCGATGGCAATGGCGGCTCCTCCAGCCTGGCTGCTGGGCGGCTGCCCCGCCGGGCTGGCTGCCCTTGGGCGGCCCCAGCAGGGTCTTGGTGGTCCTTCAGCTGCGCTGCCGGGCGTCCTGCGGCCGTACGCGCCTCAGGCCGTGACTGCTGTAGGCTGGTGTCTTGTGCCAGCCCTGCCTCTTGCACGAACGCTGCCGCTGCCTGCCTGAGCCTCTCGGCCGGCTCTGCTAGCGTTTGGGGAGGTGCTGTGCTGGAGGAGGGTGGTGGAGCAGGAACGGAGCGAGGGGCTGAGCCTGGGCGCCAGGGGTAGAACCACAGGATGGATTAGGTTGGAAGGGACCTTGAAGATCATCCAGTTCCAACCCCGCTGCGTGGGCAGGGACACCTCCCACTAGACCAGGGTGCTCAAAGCCCCGTCCAGCCCAGATGGGGAGGGGGCTGTGTCAGCAGGCTGGGATGGACCGATGTACATCTCCTGAGTGCCCTGGGGTGGGGGGGACAGGTAAGGCTGAGCACGGGCTGCTTAAGCCCCTAGGGCATAAAATGGAGGGAGGGGGGAGAGACCCGAGGGAAAGGGGGCTCTTGTCAGCCCCTGCCGGAGATCCGCCCGTCTCGAGGCACTGTAAATCCAGGGTAGCTCCTGGCTGCGGAAGGGACTGAAGGAGGAGCTCTGTCTGTCCTTTCGGCTCTTGCCAGCACAAGCGTTTCTGTTGCTGTGCCGAACCAGTCGGGGCGGTTGTTCACCCAGATTGATTTCCCTGTCCCGCCGCGCCTTGTGCGGCTGGAGGAGGGCAGGCAAGGCTGCTGCCCCCGCCGCCTGCGCCGGCTCGAGCAGCTTGCGAGAAGCCAGCGACAGCCGTTTCACTGCCTGCCCCGTGGCGAGCGGCTTGGGCAGGAGGGGTTAAGCAGACACGTCCGACCCGTGGCTGCTTTGCTCCAGCCGGGGGCCGTGGAGGGAGCCAACGCCAGAGACAGAGGCTCTGCCATGCCAACCTCCCCTGGGCTCGTGTCCTGCCCAGCACACGGGGGCAGGAACTCTCCCTGCATGGCCCAGAGTGAACGGCTCGGCCTTTGAGACCACGAGTCCCCTCTGCTGGGCTGGATGGTGTCTGTGCTCCTTCTGCCCCTCCAGATCCTGGAGGACAGGACTTCCAGGAGCCAGATGCGGGAGCTGCAGCCGGGTGGGAGACCGGGGGGCTTGGGTCACAACAGAGGGAGAAGGCATGACCGAGGAGCAGCCCTGGTGGAGATGTCGCCCCGTCCTGCAGGGATGGCGCAGGGAATGGAAGATGGGTTGGTGCAGCCCACGAGCAGGCTCTCCCTCCCCAGGCAGACCGATAAAGATCGCAGCAATCTGTGGAATCCAGGCGCTGTTGAGCTTGGCTTGTCCCCGGCCTTCTCAGTTACCATCCGCGCTCAGCCGCCGGGCTCGCAGGAACGGGAACAGGCGAGATCAGCATCCCCCCTGCCTCAGAGATGTTTGTCTTGAGCAGGGGCCTGGCTGTTAATGACTTCCTTCAGGGAGGCAGCTTGCCAGGCGTGCGAGAGATGAAGGAGCGTGTTGGGCTGAGACGCAGCACGTGCTGGCTGCCATCGGCCACAAAGCGCGCGGGTCCCCTCTCCTGTGGCTCTTCTCTGCAGGGGAGGAGGGAAGGGGGGGTCAGTGGCAGCGCAGGGTGTGCTCCCCCTCCCTGCCAGCCCCATCTCACCCAGAGGGGCAGGGGGGGTCCAGCACCCAAAGACCCTCGTGGCGGGGCAGGAGCTCCCTCAGGAGTCTCGGCGTGGGAGCGAGGTCTGCTGCCAGCCATGTTAACGAGGATCGGGTGGCTCGTTTGCAGCGCTGGCACTCAGCTGCATCTTGCTCCTGCCTTGATGGCAGTGGTGGTTGGTGTGGTGCACCGAGCACCACCGTGTGCCGCAGCAGCGGGGAGTCACTCCCCAGGACGGCAGGAGTCCTCGGCATCTCTTAGTAGCCAGGCCATGTGGCATTTCCCCTTGGGGACATGCTTGAAAGCCAGCCTCACAGCCCGCTGCCACCATCCCTGGTGGCACCGTGCGGGCAGCTGTGGAGCAGCGCCTGAGGGGGATGTGGCTGTGGAGGTGGCTGCCACCTGGAGCCAGTGGTTTTGGTGACTGGAGCCGGTGGTTTTGGCGAGTCCTGTGCCGGAGGCTGTAGGGGAAGCTGTGGCGTAAGGAGCAGGACCTGCTTCCATCCTTCTTTGCAACTTCCCCTGCCTGTACCTGATTGGGGAGCTCAGAAGGTGGTGCGCAGTCCCCGGGATAGTTGTGGTCCAGAGGATGCTACCTCATCCCGGACCCTGGCTGCGTGTCCCCGGTGCCCTGGTGCAGCAGGGGTGACAGCAGCGGTCAGGCCCTTCTGTTTAAGTGCCAGGTCCCCTCCCATCCCCTTCTGTTGGAAATCGGTGGATTCCTCTGCCTGGGTGGGGGAAGGATTGTATTGCCAGTGACTACAACGACAGGGCAAGAATCCGGGATTTTGTGTGGTGTATGTTCTGGGGTGCTAAATGTCACACTGGCGCATGGGGGACTAGTTGCAGCTCCCGTGTGCGTGTTGGGGCTCGTTCCGGGTGCCGCTGGGTCTGTGGGTGAGCTGCTCCTCACCAGGGCAGGGGGCTGGTATGGGACCATGGCTCTTCCCCACGGTGGGGCTGGGAGCAGCGAGGTCCATCCCTGGAGCCTGGGTGTCTCTTGGTGCCCGACTGAGCCTGTCCCCTGGGCGGCAGTGCAACTTGCGTGTATCGCCGGGCATCTGCGGGCAAGAGAGTTGGTGCCCCATCCTGGGTAAAAATCTCTGTTCCAGCCACGATGCTCTGAAGTGATGGCAGTGGCTCAGTCCGGCAGCGGCTCGCGCGTCCCGGGCTGCTGCGGGGCAGCTGGAGCAACGGGGTGCCGTGCTGGGTACGGCCGGACGGTGCAGCGGGGGACTGGGTGGCCTGAAACTGGACTCCAGGCGCTCGCTGCGCCCGGCAGTGCTGGTGTAACGCCCGGGGAGCTCCTGGGTGGTTTGCTCTCCCGGCAGCCGCTTGTGGTATGAACTTGCCCTCTAGCGGCTGCAGGCCCAGATGGGTTTTTGTGCCTCGGGCTGGTTCCTGCCTCCGCGGAGGTTACGCAGAGACCAGGATCCATTCTCTGACCCAAAGCTAAACCCGGTGGGTGGGTGGGAAAGGACTGGAATGGCTGTTGAGGCTGCCTTCTCCTGGGGAACAACCGCCTGCTTCCTGAGCAGGGCTGGGGACGCCTCGGGGGTGGTCTTCTGCAGCTACGAGCTCTGGCTGGACCCTGTGTGGGGAGTGGGCAGGTGCCCTGACACTGCGCTGCCACCTCGGTGGGGGTCTACCCAGTGTGCTCCAGTGTGGTAGTGGTGACTGGACACCATGTGTGCTTCAGCCCATCTTCTGGTGGGTTGGAGGGGGCACAGCATCTCCCCCCCAGGGTCTAGGGCTCGTGCTGATGCCTGCTGTCCTCTCTCCTAGGAGTTATGAAGACATGCTGGTGGATGAAGTGGCCCCCGACCGGTACTACTGGGCACCTCTGGCTCAGCACGAGCGGGGTAGCTTGGCTAGTCTGGACAGCCTACGGAAGGGAGGTCCGGCCCCGGGCAACTGGCGCCAGCCAGAGCTGCCGGAGGTGATAGCCATGCTGAGCTTCCGGCTGGACGCCGTCAAGTCCAACGCGGCCGCCTACCTGCAGCACCTCTGCTACCGCAACGACAAGGTGAAGACAGAGGTGCGCAAGCTGAAGGGCATTCCTGTGCTGGTGGGATTGCTAGACCACCCTAAGAAAGAGGTGCACTATGGTGCCTGTGGAGCCCTCAAGAACATCTCCTTCGGCAAGGACCAAGACAATAAGATTGCCATAAAGAACTGCGATGGGGTACCTGCTCTGGTGCGCCTGTTGCGAAAGGCCCATGACATGGACCTCACGGAGGTCATCACAGGTAATGGCTCCAGGGAGCAGTGGAGGGGCTAATCTGTTGGGTGGATGCACAATGCAGGTTTTCTAGCCCGCATGGTCTGACCGATCACTTGTGGCATTGCAGGAACACTGTGGAACCTGTCCTCGCACGACTCCATCAAGATGGCCATTGTGGATCATGCACTACATGCTCTGACTGATGAGGTTGTCATTCCCCGCTCGGGCTGGGAGCGGGAACCCAATGAGGACTCAAAACCCCGCCATATCGAGTGGGAGTCGGTGCTCACCAACACCGCTGGCTGCCTTAGGTATGGGAGGGGTCTACCAACTGTGGGCAGAGGGCCGGCGTGGGTTGGGGCTGCTGTAACACTTCTTCCTGGCGGCTCCTGCTAGCTTTCTGGGACTGCCAAAGGAGGTCTGCGGAGGAGCAGCTCTCTTAGGACAGCTACTGGTGATGCAGTCCTTGATTTTGGAGGTGTTTCTCGGTGGAGGGAAGCTACAGGAGTCTCTCTGGTTTGAGCTCTGCTGGGTGTGGGCTGTTCCTCGCCTGCTCTCAGCTGTCCCTCCCATGATGGTTCTCTCCTGCCTGCCAGGAACGTGAGCTCAGAGCGGAGCGAGGCCCGTCGGAAGCTGCGGGAATGTGACGGGCTGGTGGATGCCCTGATCTACATTGTCCAGTCTGAGATCGGCCAGAAGGACTCGGACAGCAAGGTACCACAGTGGGGATGTTGTGGGGGCACATGGAGAGCTCTACCCTTGTCAACCAGCTCTAGCAGTGCTCTGCTGTTCTGCGTGGCTGAAGCTGGGTTCATCCCAAGACAGATGAAGGGTGGACGGGGGGGAATTTTCACCAGGGAAGGGATTTGGTCTAGCCGGACTAGCTTGGGAAAACCCAGTCCAGGCTCATGCCTTTCCACCATCTCCGCTTGGGAAGAGGTGGCCTGTGTGGCGTGTGACCTGTTTGACCAGGAGGCGTCTGGCACTCAGCCTGCAGTTTACAGTAGGAACGTTTGCCCCCCAGCAGGGGTCTAGTGGTGTCACTCATCTCCATGCTGGTGTCCCCCTGGCTCAGGGCTCCCTGGTCTGCCTTGACAAGGCGTTGGCTTGAATCTTCCTTGAGACTTGGACCTTTCATGCTTATAGCAGAGACGTTTTTGGCCCAGCAGAGTATGAATTCATGCCTGCAGAACTGGGCATGCCTGCTTTGGGATGGGGGTATGCTCCAGCTCCATCTGAGATGGAGCTGCACGTCCCCCTGGTCCCAGTTCAGCCCTCCTTGGCCTGGCACTGGGTTGCAAGCTGTGACGGGGCCCTCACTCAGAGACACAGGATGGGCACGTGCTGCTCCAAGTCAAGCTACCTGGCTTTCTCTCTAGCTGGTGGAGAACTGCGTGTGCCTGCTGAGAAACTTGTCCTACCAAGTCCACCGTGAGATCCCCCATGCCGAGCGCTACCAGGAGACACCTCTGGCCCCTGCCAACAACGCTGGGCCCCATGCTGCGAGCTGCTTTGGTGCCAAGAAGGGCAAAGGTTCGTTGGGTGGCAGCAGCGTGGAGGGAGGTGGGGTAAAAACAGATCTTCTACAGTGGAGCTTGAGGGTGGTCTGGGATCTCTGCGCTCCTACTCTGGCATCTCTTGTGCGAAGGCTAAATGGCAGCTTTCTCTGGAGACGCAGTGGTCCGTGCCTCCCCCGGCTTTGGGAGCTGCTGCTTGGCTTAACCAAAGCATTTGACACAAGCTAATGGTGGGTTTCTGTGGTGGTGGGACGGTGATGGATAGATGTCCACTAACTCCCCACCTTCCCTTTTCTCCTGTGTTGCCCCTTCCCTTTGCTTTCTTGCCAAATGATCTGCCCCATGATGCTGTCGGCACTTCTCTCCTCCTGCCTCCCCTCTCTCCTGTCCTTCTCTCCGCTTCGCCAATAGACGAGTGGTTCTCCAGAGGTGAGTGTGCTCTTGGTTTTAATTTTTCCGTGGTTTGATTGGGTACTTTCTCTAGCTCTCTTTGTTCCCTCCCAGCTGGGCACATACTGCCTGCAGTGTGGCCAATGCCCTTGACATCCCCTCCTGGGACATGCTGGTAGCTTAGCTTCAGCTCACCTCTGGGCTTGTTCTTGCAGCAAGTGGCAAAGAGCTGTTGGGCTGAGATGGGTGGGGAGAAGAGGTGTCTTATGCCGCTCTGCTTGCCCTTTGAAGGTAAAAAGCTCCCAGAAGACCCTGGTGCCGATACAGTGGATTTTCCCAAAAGAACAACTCCAGCCAAAGGTATGTTCCTCAGCATGTTTGTGTAGGGCTCGGGTGTGCAGGGCTGCCTCTCCACAAGGAGTCCAGGAGAGGAGTAGAGTTGATTTCCCATTGAAGCGGCCCTCTCAAATGGACAGTGGTTTGGTTTGGAGGAGGTATGTTTCTGGTTGCTCAAGTGCATGGTAAAACACTGGCTTTTCCACAGATGGTTGTGAGGATGCTGCTTGTGCTTGGAGGAGGTCAGTGCTCCCTCATGGACATGCTTCCTGGGGCTGCCAAGGGAACTATTGCCCTAGGGACTGAGGGATGGCATGGTGACACAGCCCCAGGAAGGGTAGCCCTCTGTGGGGGTCTCAGACTTCTTAGCACGGTTGCCCCCTCGCCTGCCCTTCTCTCCTGGGCATGAAGAACAGGCAGGGTTTAAAGCTAAACCTCCCTGCCGTAAAGTGTTCTCCAGCATGAGCGTGAGGAAGGGTCATTCCAAGAAGCCTCTGGGGACAAGTGTCTTGCCGTCTAGAGGGCTGTGAAACATGCCCCTCTCTGGCTGGCCAAGCAGTGGGCATTGCCCCAGGGCTTGAGTTCAGCTCCTTCTGCCCCAAAACACCCTGTGAGGACCCTGGTGCTTCCAGGGGTACAAAGGGTCAAGCTAGAAGAATCACAAGGAAACTTAGAACAGACCTGACCTTGCGAGCAGCTCAAGTGTGCAATGGTGGCTCCTCAGGCTGACCTGGGCTGTGGGAAGAGCCAGCACCTGTCTCTGGTGGAAGCCTGAGAAGCCACTTGCTCTGTCTTTGGGGACTGGGGACATCCCTCAACACAGCTGAGGACAGAGAGCAGGGTAGAGAACTTGGGCTTGCGACTGTAACCTGCAATCTCACTGCTGCTTTAGACGTCATTTCTTGGCGTACGTTCCCATGGAAAAGAGTTAATTCTTGAAGGCCTGATCCCTGATGGCCTGCTAGCGTAGTGGAGACCTGGTTCAGTCTCTGAGGGTGAGCTGAACCCAAGTGTCTTCAATGTGGTGTTGGTGGCCACTTGCTCGGGGTGTTTCCCCTTCCTCCTGCTGAGTGTGGGCTGAGCCTTTTGCTGCCACAGCTGCCAAGTTTGCCGCCTCACCACATGTCCTTGCCTCGGTTGGGCACTGCTCAGCCCGCTGTGGTAGTGACATCGAGGTCTCCTTGCTGATGGCAGCAGCGCCACGGCTCAGCCCAAACCTCTCCTGAGTTGCAGCGGTGTGTTGGGGACTGTGGGCAGCAGCCGTGGCATCCTTGATCGGGGCTGGGGTTTCTGGTCCTGTGGGGCAGCCTGGCCCCCTCTGCACCAAGGGTCCAGCCTCAGGGAGCAGTGAGCCTGGGTCAAACCTTCCGGCCCCGTCTGCCCTGCAGAGCTCCTTTGAGTCCAGATGACAGTAGAGCCCTCGAGTAAGTCCTTCCTACCCATGTTCTTCTGACAGGCTACGAGCTCCTCTTCCAGCCAGAAGTGGTCCGGATATACATCTCCCTCCTGAAGGAAAGCAAGACTCCAGCCATCCTGGAGGCTTCGGCAGGAGCCATTCAGAACCTGTGTGCCGGCAGTTGGACGGTGAGTGCTTCGTGGAGCTGACCATGTCCACCTTTGTCCGTGTTGCAGGGAAAGGGGCCGTGGGGAGGAGGGAGCATCACCCTTGGGGTGCCGGCAGGGCTGTAGGTGGCCAAGGCTCTGCCGGTTCAGGCTGTTCGCTTTGTGCGTGGCTCGCTGCCCGAGAAGATGGTGTTCAGGTGTGGACCAGGTCTCCCCTGTGCTGTCAGGGGCTCTGTGCTTCCCGCCAGCTGTGCCTTCCCGAGGGCGCCTGTGCGTGTCCCCGCTGGCCACCGGCTCCCTGCCGTTCCTGCCTTTCTGTAGGGCGGGGGCAGGGGGTGGAGGTTTGGGGCTGCTCTACAGCCCCTTGACCTGCATTCTCTTGGTGTGCATGGAAAGACCATCTGGGAATTCTTGCCTGGCCTGCAGGGGGGCTTTGGGACAGGAGTGGGACCTCTGCAGTCTGTCCGGCTGTGGGTGAAGCCGGGGCCCTCAGTTCCCAAGACGGGGGTGGGTGGCAGGGCTCCCAGCGGTGGCCCCGGGAGCGGGGAGAGGCTGTGCCTGCCCGGGTTACAGTGTGGGGCTCTGCCTCTGCCCCGCAGTACGGCCGGTACATCCGCGCGGCGCTGCGCCAGGAGAAGGGACTCTCCGCCATTGCTGACCTCCTGACCCACGACAGCGAGCGGGTGGTGAAAGCGGCGTCCGGAGCCCTGCGCAACCTGGCCGTCGACTTGCGTAACAAAGAGCTGATAGGTGAGGACGTCACGCGCTCTGTACCTGTCCGGGTTAGGCAGGAGCTTCCTCCCGCTCTTGGCAGCTGAGAAAGTGTGTGGACACGGCATCAGCCCGATCTGTCTGCTGCTCCTCTCCAAGTAGCATGTGCTGGGCTTCACTGAGAGGCACAGAAAAATTGGTCACCTCTCCCTGATCCTTCTGCAGGGATTTCTTTTCCCTCGCAGTCCTCTCCCTTGCTTGCTCACGCCCAGCTCTTTCCCCTTCCCAGGCAAACACGCCATCCCCAACCTAGTGAAGAACCTGCCTGGAGGCCAGCAGACCCCAGCCAAAAACCTCTCTGAGGACACAGTGGTATCGATCCTCAACACCATCAATGAAGTAATTGTAGACAATCTTGAGGCTGCCAAGAAGCTGCGGGAAACGCAGGGGATTGAGAAGCTGGTGCTGATCAACAAATCTGGGTAAGCTCTGCTCGAAGGATAATGCAAGGGGCGCAGAGGGGCTTCTCCAGGAGCTTCCTTGAGGCCATGGGTATTTTCAAACATCTCTCTCTTCACCTCTTTCTAGAAACCGCTCAGAGAGAGAAGTCCGAGCAGCCGCCCTCGTCTTGCAGACCGTCTGGGGATATAAAGAGCTGCGGAAGCCCCTGGAGAAGGAAGGCTGGAAGAAGTCAGATTTCCAGGTATGGGCGTGGGGGTGCTCTGTTGTGGCTGGGGCGGCAGGTAGAGTGCTGCAGCAGGGAGAAGGGTGTTCCTGGGGCTCAGCAGTACTGGATTTCAGCTCCTACCTTGCTGGTGGGATTGGAGACTCTTGAAGGTGTCCCTGTTGCCACTTCTCAGGAGGTGGCCATCAGGAAGTCTCTATTAAGGAAGAAACACTGTAAAGCTTTAAGCCCTGTGTCCCACACATACACGTGCAGATCTGCAGGCATGAAGGTTTGCAGCACTAAAAGCCACTGTGGCAGTGCTGAAGAACAAGGTTCTCCAGGGCTCTCGGGTTCTTTCCCAGAAGCTGGGACTGTCCTTGCTTCTGAAGGGCTGGGTGCTGCCCTGACCCGGTCCGGGCAGGCCACCTCCGCTCCTCCGTGGGGGTGCAGCCATGGGCTCTGGAGCACCCTCTGGTTGCTTCAGGGCCCTTCCTCCAGGGCTGCGGGAGGGTTCCTGGGTCTGCCCTAGTGTTGGGGGCTGGAGGGGTGGGATGTGCCGATGGGGAGAGGAGCGTCTGTGCCAGGGTGTGAGTGGTCACTGTCTGTCACTCCAGGTGAACCTGAGCAATGCCTCTCGGACTCAGGGAGGCAACTCCTTTGATGACAGCACCTTGCCTCTCATCGACAGGAACCAAAAAACAGGTACGTGCCTTCCCTTCAGCGTCTGTCCCCACTGTCGTCCTTCTACCTTGTGGGTACCCAGAGCAGCTGGCCTCTGTCCCCTCCCTGCTCTTCAGCCCTGGCTTTCTTGGCAGCCACAGCTGCTCACACAAAGCCGTCAATTTGGGCTTTAGATGACTTTTTGGGGCTGGAAATGATGTGTGTGGTTAACGTAGGTCCTGTAGCATCCTTGGGTCAACAGTGCTGTGGCTGCAGCGGGGTCTGGGCTCCTCTAGCCGGGGTGGGCAGTGGCTCCTCTGCTGCTCATGGCTGCAGGGGCTGTGTCTGATCTGCTGTTCTCCCATGCTTGTAGACAAGAAATCCTCCCGGGAAGAGATCCAGATGAGCAACATGGGACCAGGTAGGAGAGGGGCTGGAAGGGGGGTGGGGGGCATCTTGCTGGGAGAGGGCAGAGAGCTCTCATCTCCTCTGGGGATGACGCTGCCTCCCATGGAGGTGACATGGCTGACTGTCCCCTCTCCCGCTCCAGACAACTATTCCACACTCAATGAGAGGGACCACAGCAGGACACTGGACCGACCTGGTGACCTCGGAGATATGGAGCCGGTGAAGGCAGCGCCGTTGATGGTGAGCAGCTCTTCCTAACGAGGGGAGAGTGAGTGGGACTGGGGTGCAGGAGATGACACGTCACTGTCCTGGCTGGCAGGAGGAGGGGAGAGCTGGGCTCCCGCAACTAACACCCCCACCCCACTCCGCCGCCCCTACTAACCCCGTGTGTCTGCAGCAGGAGGAGGGGCAGGAACCGCAGCCCGAGGTAGAGGAGGCGGAGGAGGATGCTGCCGTGTTTCCCCCCGTGTCGGTATGTCCCGCGGTGTCCTGCCCAATCTGAACAGCGGTGACAGATCCTGCTGCGCTGTTAGGGGTGCTTTGGCCAGCCAAATCCTGCTGTGATCGCTGCTGCCTGCAATCGCTGCCTGATCCATCGGGGCCGGGGCCGTGTCCCCGCTGCTCGCTCGCTCTCTGGGCACGCTAATGTCTCTCACTCTCTCTCCACAGCAGAAGATCTAGCTGCCGGCCCCGCCTCCACTCAGTTTGGGTTGATAATATATTATATATATATAAATATATATATATAACTCTTCGTGGTGGACTGGACCGACTTTTACCTTGTCTTATTTTTGGATTTTTTGCTGGACCGTTTGTGCCAACTAGCCAGCCAAATGACTGGGCCTGCTCCCCCGGGACAGCCCGGGCCACTCTGCCTCCTCCAGACCGCTGCACCTCCCCGTCTGGGGACACCTCGGCCGGTAACTCTTCCTCCCCGTCCTCCGCCACCTCCTTCCTCCAGAGAGTAAACCCTCCTGCCTGACTCTGCCGGCTCGGCCGGCGCGGATGCTGCAAAAGGACTCTGGATCTCTGCCTTGACCAGGAACTGCCTTCTCTCCCGTGCTTTCCCTCTGCTTGGAGACGTCTGCAGGGACAGAGACTGGGACCTCACTCGCCGCCTTTTTTTTGTTGTTGTTATTTTGTTGTCTATAGGATATATTTTTGTGCGGGATCGCTTTTCAACCAGGGCCGTGGGGAGCATCCCTCCCTGGTGGCAGTGGGACCAGGATGAGGGGGGCTGGAATCATGGGGAGGGGGGGTGAGGGGAAGGAAAAACCAGCAATAACTTCTCTTGCTTTGCTCTAGATGAGGCTTCAGGGGCATGAGAAGGGGGACCTGGCTCTGAATGCTGTGGAGGGGTCTGGATGGGGCCGCTGGCCCCTACCCCGTGGCTGCGAGGGGGGATCCTCATGCGGATGGCGAGTGCGGGGGGCTTGGGACGTGCCTCCCCGCATGGGAGGCGACGGGTCCCTGCGGCAGGAGGCGGTGCGGCGGGGCGTTTGGGGGGAGGCGGGCTCCGCGGGGTGCGCAGTGTGCCAGGCGTGAGGAGCGGGCGCTGGCAGGGCTGCGGACGGGTAGAGCCAGGATCCCCCCCTCGCCCCCTGCGGCGGTGCCCCTCCGACTTTCTCTCGACACGTGCCTTTCTTTTGCCACTGTGAAATAGCTCTCTGAATCGTACTGTCTGGCTTCTTTGCTGGGGAAGGGGTGTTTCCTGGGCTTCCGGCAGGGCTGAGCGCTTCCCTTCCCCGCCGGGAGCCGTCACTCTCTGCGGTGGGGCTGGAAGCCTATTTTGGGGGGGCTCCCAGCCCCCTGTCCTCACTGGTGTGGTGCTGGGCTCTCATCTGCCTCCTCTCCTGGGGAGACCGGGCTGCCGCAGGAGCCGGGACGTACGCGTCCTCGTCCTCCTCCCTGCTGCGGCAGTGGGGGCCACATCCGAGTGCTGTGATCCTTTGGGGAGCCCGTGGGCTCCCTGTGCAACTGGAAGCCTCTGTAGGAGGCTGCGAACTGGAGCTGGAGCCCCCCCCCGGCCTGGGGGTCCCCCCGAACCGTGGGGTCGCGGGGGGAGGCTGCAGCAGGCGGAACTGGTGCCTTGCTCCTGCCGGCTCCTGCCCGCTCCTCTGCCCAAAAGCACCTCCCGGCTCCGGCTGAGCCCTCTCCGGCTCCAGCCCCACCTCAGCTCAGTTTGGTTTTGTTCTGGGGTCTAACTCTTCTCTTTTCCTTTAAATATGTAAAACACTAATTCCTTTTTTTAATTTTTAATTCTAAATGAACCAAAAAAACCCAACCACTTTCCCCCCTTCTCTCCCCCCCTGCCCTGGCTCTCCGGGGCCACCCCTGCCCTGGCGGGGAGTGGGGCCGGGGAGGAGGGGAGCGGGGAGCAACGAGCCGTTCTTTATCTGATTCCTGTGCACACTCTTGTAACGCTTTTGAAACAAAATGATTTTTTTATATAAATAAAGTTTTTAAAGTGTGTCTGTGGCTGCCGCATTGGCGTTTTTAGCTTTGCAGTTGGGACCAAGTGTCTTCTCCAGGGGCTTGGCTGTGCACAGCTCTGAAAGGTGCTGCTTTGTGGCAGAACCTTTCTGGGGCTGCAGTGACATTTCCTCCTCTCTCGAGCAAAAGGGCGGAGGAAAAATAAGGCACCAAAGCTTTGCTTTGTACTGAGCTCCCAGGGGTTTCATAAGGCGCTTGGGGCTGCTCTCCCCAGAGCATCGGGGCTTCCTCCTGGGAAGCCTTTCCCTGAATTTCCCCTCTCTGTGGGTGGTTGGTGGACTCTGCACAAGTGCAGAAATACCATAATTTGTCTAGTGCTGAGCGCATCCTCAGCAAACGTGGCTGGGGGACCCCGCTGGAGCAGGGCTGCCCCTGCAGAGCACGGCGAGGCTGCAAACGTGCTTGTCCCTTCCTGGGGAATACTGAAGCCAGGATGAAACACCGTCTTTCACCCGTGTGTGTGAAAATAAATATGGAAGGAGATTCTCTAAACTTGTGGGAATACTTTTTTGGAAGCAGTTTTCTGGCTTTGCTTCAAACCAGCTTTTTACTGGAGCAGTTTGCTGTTGGAAAGGTTTCTCTGGGGTGCAGGGCAGCGATTTTTGCCCTGTGGCAGTGGGATGTGGATCTGTGGTGATGCAAGGCTGCGGTGGTGCCCATTTCCCACATGGCTGGAGCTTGAACTGCTCCTCCAGCGGGACCGGGGCCACTGTCCTCTGGGTTACACGGGCGGCGGGGGGGGCTCCAGCCCTCCCACCTCACAGCCTGGTCCACAAAGCCACCAGGGAGCAGAGCAAAGGCAATGCCAGGTGTTTTATTGCTTCAGGCAGAGGGGACAATGCCCAGGGCGCGTGGCTTGGCAGGGACAATGGCAGGAATGTCGTGGGTGGAGGGGACAAGAAATGATGCCTGGGATGTCTGGCCTGGCGGAGAATGCTGGGGATGTTTGGCTCTGCAGGACCAATGTGAGAGACAGTGATGGGTGTGAAAATAGAAGGGATGTTTGGCTCAGCAGGGACGATGGTGGGGACGTTGATGGTGGGGATGACAGCAGGGACGTCCAGCCAGGCGGGAGGGGTGGCTGTGTGCTGGAGGGGACTGGGGGTCAGAGGAAGAGCTTGTCGTGGCAGGCCTGGCAGTACATCTTGTTGCCGTGCTCGCGGAAGGTGCCCTTCTGCAGCTGGCCCAGGCAGTAGGCGCAGATGAAGTGCTCGGGGTGGTACTTGCGCCCGCCGGCCGTGATGCAGCGGCCGGTCACGGGGCGGCCGCAGCCGTGGCAGACGCTGCCCTGCCGCTGGTGGAAGTGCAGCTCACAGTAGGGCCGACCCTCCAGCTCGAAGAAGGAGCCGTTGGCGAAGCCGCTGAGGCACTCCTGGGGAGGAGGAGATGGGGAAGGCTGGCACAGCCTCGGGGACATGCTCACCCTACGTCCCCCCTGCCCCGCCGCCCACTCACCGCGCACACGAAGCACTCGGGGTGCCAGACACCCTGCAGGGCCGACAGGTAATCGTCCATCACGGGGCGCTCGCAGCCCTGGCATTTTGGGGCAAACATGGCCAGGAAGTCCTGGCGGCAGTACGGCTTCCCGCTCCGCTCGTGGAAACCTGCGGGGAGGATGTGGGGGTGGGCACCCACCCGGGGGGAGGCCGGCAGAGGGGCACGGCCACAGGGGGTGCCCGGGGTAGGAGGCGAAGCAGGCAAAGGGATGACTNCGTTCCCTGGGACTTACCGTCATCTCCGAACACCTTCCCGCAGTGGGCACAGAAGAAGTGCTCGGGGTGCCAGGTCTGGTCCAGGGCCGTGAGGACTTTCTGTGCCAAGAGACGAGGTGAGGTGGACGGTGGCGGCGTGGGAGGCCGGGGGGGGCGAGGGGACGGGACTTACCTCACGGATGGGTCCGGCGCAGTAGGCGCAGCGGGGGGAGAAGGCCTCGTGGTAGTCCTCCTCGCAGTACGGCCGCCCGCCCCGCTCAAAGAAGGGCCGTCCGCCCAGCTCCTGCCCGCAGCGGGCGCAGGTGAAGTGCTCGGGGTGCCACGTTTTGCCCAGAGCTGTGAGCACCTGCGGGGGGACAGGGGCGGCGGGAGCAGCTCCAGGGGACGCCCCGGGCCGAGGGGAGAGGGGCACCGGGGCAGAGGCGCGGGGGGCTCACCTTGCCGGCGATGGGCTTGTGGCAGGCGGCGCAGAGGCCGGTGGGGCTGGCGGTGATGCCCAGCTCCTGCAGGTCGCGGGTGAGGCTGCCCAGCATGTTGTCCAGCGAGGGCTGAGGCTCCGCAGCTGCCCCGGCGCCCCGTCCCGCAGCCGCCAGCTGCCAGCAGGGAGGGCGGTGAGGGCTGGGCGGGGGCCAGGACTCCAACCTCCTTTCCCCCAGGGACTCACCTTGCTCTGCATGTGGCCCAGGTCGGCCAGGAGCTCGTCCAGCTGCCGGGCGGCCGTCGTGGGTGGGGGTGAGGGGAGCAGCGGCTGCGGGACCGGTACAGGGCTGCTGGGTGGCACGGCAGAGCGTGAGGGATGCTGTGGCTCCCACTTCTATCCAGAGGGTGCCCAGGGCTGAGAACCCCCACCCCTGTGAGACACTGCTCTCTCCCCACCGGCCACAGCAGGGGACAGGGACCCTCCCCGGGGACGTGCTGGCAGGGGGTGGCCACATGTGGCAGGAAGGGGGTGGCTGGAATCTCAGCCCTCGCCCCGGCAGTGCCGCAGGGGTGCAGGATACAGCCCCCCGCCCCAGCTCACAGAAGGACCTGCTTTTTGGGGAGGGACAGGTAGGAGGCCAGGTGACCCCGGAGGACACGTCCAAGCTACGGAAAGGGCAGCCCCAGACGGCTTTGCCTTCCCGCAGCCACGTTTTACCTGTATGCTGTTTTCAAAGCCTCTCCCGGAGGCTGCGCCCGAGGCGGCAGCTGCTCCTGGAAGGACAAACCGTTGCGGCTGAGCCCGCAGGATGCTCCCCTGGCACCCTTCCCTGCCGCCCCGCCACCGCCACCCCTGCCACGGGCTGAGCAGCGTCTCAGCCGCCGGCCCCGCTGTGTCGAGGCATTACCTTCGGGGCCGCCGAGGCCAGCGGCTCACGGCCAGGGGGGGCTGGGGGCCCCACTGCCCCCGCATCCTGCTTGCGGGAGCTCGGTGTCTGCAGCACGCGGTCCCTGGAGGCCGGATGAGAGCTCTGCTCCAGTTCTGCCAGCAAAGCATCTGCACAGAGAGAGACCCGCGTCGGGCGCCCCAGACACTGGCTGCCCTCCCTGCCTCTGCGCCCCCCGGGTGGTCTTGTGCCACCCATGAAATCCCAGGAGCAAAAATAGCCTCGCAGCAGGTTCTGCCAGGCAGGTGCCAGGGCCCCGAGGGGCTGTGGTGGCGCTGAGCGCCCTCCCCCGGACCCCTGTCCCCAAGGCAGGGTGTGCCGCCCGCACTGCGCAGCCTTCCTGAACCGTGCGGGACCGCCGGCAACGGGGGTCCTGCTTCCCCCACACACCATCTCTGGCTTATGGAGAAACATCCACCAGCCCTTAGATTCATCCCAGCGCAAGCCCCGGCACACGAGAGCCAAACCCCGGTGCCTTCTGCGCCCCCAGAGCGGCTCTTCCCGCAGGGCGGGCAAAGCTCTCGCTATTTCCGCTTCTACCGCGCCACCTTGGCCGCCCCTCAGCACCTCGTTGCCCTCACGTTGGGGCACAGGGGGGACACCCCCTGCGGCACAGCCACTTCCCTGTCCCGTCTCCCCCCGCCTGGGCCGGGGATGACTCCCAGCGCCCTCGAACGTGGTGCGGCGCCCCTGGGGCTGCTCAGCCCCGTTGCGTGCAGTCAGGATGGCAGCGCTGCCGCAGCCCGTTTCCTGCCTTCGTGCACTCACCATTTTCGGCCAAGCGCTCATTTGGCCACCTGGGCCCTGTCCATCCCCGGAGACGGGGGGAGGCACAGCAGGGAGTGCAGCTCTGTTGCTGCCCCCTCTGCAGCATCCCCACCTGACCCCGAGGTAGAGGAAGGACAAGGCTCACCCTGAGACACCCAAGGTACAACCCTGCACCGAGCCTGGGCGCGGGACTGGCTCCGTTGGGGCCCATCTTACCTAAATCCTCCATCCTGCCGCGGCATGGGGTCCTGGTGGCCCAGGGCTGGGGCAGGGTGATGAGCTGGGCTGCGATGGCTTTTGGTTCCGCTCTCAGCTTTGCCTCCGCCTCCCCCAGAGCTGCGGTTTGTCGCTCGGGGTTTTTCCTTTGTGGGTTGTGTGCTACACAGCACGTGTGATGGGCAGCAGGCAGAATGCGGTGGCAGAGGATGGGGCAAGAGGAGCCGAGAGCAGCCCCGGGTTGGGGCTGGAGAGGGAAGAAACTGGCCAGCAGGTTGTCCAGGGAGCTCCTACTCCTAAAATCTTCCAAACTACTTGGCTGGAAGCCGGAACATGTGCGTCCTGCAGACTCAGGCCCTTTACAGAAGCCACCAGCTGCACGTGTCGAGGGACAGCATCCCTACACTGGATGGAAATCCATTTGTGACGGTGTGATGGAGGCAGGCACCAGACCTGCAGCGCCAGCACACGCCAACGGAGCTTCGTCCTTTGGAGGGATACTTCTGGAGCATCATCTTGGATTTCCAGGTAATGGCACATCCCTTTGTGTCCCTTAGAGCTGGCGTGAGCACAAGGACTTGGCTCACTGCAGCAGTGCAGGCAGCAGTGGCACTGCTGAAGCTGTGGCTGTGCTACGCTCTCCCTGCATTAACTTTGGGCCACTTAAAATTTCACAGTGCCACACGTGCGGCTGCCGAGCACAGCTCAGCCCTGATGCTACATGTGTTGGGATACGCCTGCTCGGTGCGTCACCGCCGGCCCGGTGTGACACCCAGCAGCACACCGGAGCAGCGATCTGTGCTGCTAATTTGAGCGATTTACCCACCATTGGGACTTTGCTTCGCCCAAGCCAGACAGCTCCAGCCTGCGGGCACCCCACGCAGCCGTTTTGGGCCATCAGCCCACCAGATCAGGTGTGCGGGGGCAGGAGCAGCGTGGGTGTTCCTGGCAGAGGCACAGACCGCGGTGGCAGCCCCCAAAACGCTGGCACGCGTCCCTTGCTGTTCGGGACCACAGACTCCCAGGTACTGCCGTTATCCCCAGTGCTGACGCCCAGCTGACGCCCGGCTCCTGTGAGGGTGACCTAGTGATATTTATGGCTTGGCTTTTTAGCAGAGAAATCTTTTGGCACTGCTGGCAGCAGCCAGTGGGTGTTGGAACAGCTCCAAGGGACTGGTTAGTAATCGGGGTGGGGGATGAAGCAGAGGCTGCTGCCGCGGAGGGAGGGAAAGAACTGGTGTATTCATTGCACCAGTGGACCGGAGAACGGCAGGAGATGGCAGTGCAATGCTGCCCGCAATCAAAACATGTCCCAAACCTGAGCTGTAGACATCTGGGATGGCACGGTGGGGGAGCGTGGCACCAAGATGCACCCCCCTGTCCCACCACAACCCACCGGCTCCAGTTTCTCCCCCAGAGCTGCTTTTCCAACCTGCTGCAAAGGGGTTCCCCCCCCCACTGCTGCTGGTGTGCTCCCCCTCGCCGGTCTGTCGTCCCATCGCAACGCCCCTGCCCCACGCTCGTTAGCACCCGGTGTGGTGATTAATCCCAGACGACGCATGCAGGGGAGCTGCATGTGGCTTGAAATGTCCTTTGTGCTCTTGGGTTTTTGGAGGAGGCATCACCTCGTACATGTACGGATAACAACATCTCCGACACCTCGGCTACCAGCCCCACCAAGCCTGCAGGCTTCACTGCGTCCTCGCTGGGCTCCTGAGTTTGGGCTACTCGAGGATTTCAAGGATGCTATAAAAGCCTCGGGAACAAAAGTTACAAGCCACGCAGCCGGAGTCCATGGCTCCCAGCTGCTCCTCCTGCGGGTTCTTGCAGTGTTTCACCTCTGTCACACCTCCCACACCTCTCTCCTGCCAACCCTCCGCTTCGTCCCCAGGGAAGTGGCTTGTTCAGAAAAAAAACACCATTCCAGATAAAGGCTCAGTGTTTTCCCGGCATTGCCAGGCGAGAGGAGCCCCAGTTCCGTGTGCAGCTTCACCGTGGCAGCTCTATGCCTCACCAGGAGAGCTTTCAGGAGGTCTTCGAAGAAAGGGCTGCAATCAAGCACTGCACTGCCTCCAGATGTGTGATTTGCCGCAAAATGGCCCAGAAACACAAGACGTGGCTGCTTCAGGAATATTACTGATCCTGGGGAAGGAGAGGGTCACCTCAAGGCCCAGTGAAAGCGACTGGCTCTCCGTGGCAGCAGGCCAGCGGGACGCAGACATCTGTTGGCACCTGGAAGAGGGTCTAGAGAGGGGACCTGTAAACCTCCTCATGCACACCCACAGGCTCTGCTGATGGCGGGGCTGAGCCTGCGCCTTCCGTGTCCGTCCTCTCCACGAGTCCACTGACCCCCTGCGCAGCTGAGCAGTGAACGCTCGCTGCACAGGGAAGCTGCTGCGGTCTTGGCCACCCGCTCTCACACGTTGCCGATCCCATTGGCACCACCAGGGTGGAATGGGGTCAAATTAAGCCCCTTTCACTTAATTACTGACACTCCACGTACGTGACAGCTCCTTTGTTACAGCAGGGACATCCAGCAGAGCCCCATCTCCGGAAAGGCCACGTGAACGCTCACCCGTGAGCCCTGGGATGTGTCTCGGGACAAGCAATGCTGAGAGCCACCCAAAAGCCAAGGCGAGGCGCTGCGTGTATCACTCCCCGATGGCCACTTTGAGACAGGATCCTTGCGTCAGCCGCTTCCCTTTCTGCAAATAACAGAACCTTCCTGCCTGCGGAAGGTTTGGGGTTATTTTTAGATTTCTCAGTGATTTGCTCTCCCCCTCCAGTGATAATGTGAGCCTCGGTATAAACAAGTATCTGGAGCTCTAACTTCGTATCATAAAATTTCCCGTTATAAAACACAAGCCCAACAGATGCAAAGGGCTCCTGATCTGAGCTGTATTTCGGTGCAATGGTTTAGCCAACCTATTTTAACAAGAATTAGGCAACACCATGCCTTGCCTATCAAGGAGAAATCAATCATGACAGCGACTTGAGAATAAATTCCCACATCAAGACTCTCTAGTTTGAAATAAAATTGATTTTATTTAAGAATAAATGCAAAGTCATTTCATAGCAGAGAATATGGGTTAACTGCAGCAGAACAGTTCGTTTGGAAAGCGATGTCAATCAGTTTTCCAGGTAGACAACTCCTTGGGGAGAAAAAGAATATTTTCAGCCACTTACAATACAAACAGCAGTAGCAGACATTACTTAAACTCTCGCTGAGATTTCCTTCTTGAGAAGAGAGAGAACCACTTCAACTGAAAGAAAACTAGCAGACTGACATTGGACACACAAAAAGCAAGAGCCAGCCAAACCGTCTCTGCGCTGACAACGAGCCTACAACCACTCAGGTCACCGACTCCAGAGAAGGTTTGTACCTCACCTTTAAAAAACATCGCTGCTGAGAAAGCACTCTGCCACCGCTTCTGCAGGAGGCTGAACCAGCAGCCTCCTGCCTTGGTCTAGAAGGGAGAGAAAGAATCCCTGTGCGAGTATCTCAAACTTTTCTGGTTCTTTAACTTTCCCATTAGGAGGTACTACTCCTCCCCACGGCCTGATGGCTTTGCCAAGAGGAATCAGACCATACACAGTTCTCCACAATAAGATGGTTTATTAGAGCACTCAGGAACTGAGGATAGGAGATTTGGACACACTTTTGTTTTCTAGCCATACATAGTAAAGCTTAGGACTTGAAACTCAAAAGCAGGAGGAAATAAAAGGCAGACCGAGTCATCTCACTAATGGCTACCAGTTTACCAAACATGATTTACCAGCTAAACGCCTCAGGCTCTTTGAACCCCCTTTTATTTTTGCTGTCTGCGAAGAGGGGATAAAGAGCACCTCGTTCTGCTACTGCGGTGGGGCACCCTTCCCAGAAGGGCACTGCACCCCCTTGAAACAAACGGTGGACGTGAAAGCCGGCTTATGCAGCGGAGCTTTGCCCTTCCCAACCCCGCTGCAGGGGGCCGAGGGGCAGTACACCGACCTCAGGAGGCGCAGCGTGGCCTGCCTTTCTTTGGCTTTTTGTAAAGTGGCTTCCACCTGTTCCCCAAAGAGATTCTCCCCTGTGTAGGGTAAGTTCTCGAGTTTTGTTTGGACTTCCTCGTGGAAGCTGGAAGCCTGCATCCAAGCAGAACGCCGTGCATCCACCCCCGAGGCAGCGGCTCGTGCCACCGTATCCCCTGCGTCGAAGGCTGCGCGCACCTGATGCCTGGCCAGGTCTGCGCCCTCGAGAACGATGGCCTGGAAGGCCTGACGCTGGTCCTGCGGAAGATGCTTCGCTAGCGCAGAGACTTTCTTCCAGAGCTCAACTTGACCTGTGGCCATGTAGACTTGATAGTCCACGATGCGAAGGGCTGCAGCCGCTGACTGGTAAACCCTCTGGCCAAATGCATCCAGGCACTGCAGTTCCGGGTTTTGGGGTGCAGTACCGTGCTCCCGGCCTGCCTTCTCCCTCACCATTGCTGCCTCCACTACCACACTCTTGTGTGCAGGTTGAGAGATGTAACCGACCGCATCCTCAGGGAGGATGTATTTCCTCTCAATTTCCTTTGACACAGGAGGAACGGTGTGGGGTGTCTGCCACACTTTCTTTACCAGCTTGTCCAAGATAGGATGCAAGGGCATGGCAACTCCATTGCAGGAGGGATCCAGACACCGATCAACGAGACTCCCTGTTGACTCCTGGAATGGAATTAAATTAAATCCAACCAGTTTAGCCAATCTTTTCAAGAACTGAGGGAAAGATGGATTTTCTGATGTGGAAGTATTACCCTCTTGTTCTTCTGCTCTAAAATGGTAGGTAAGATCAGCCAAATCATCCTCTCCAGAAGAATCGTAGCAACAACCGTCATCCCCAAAAGCAACACCTGGCATCCAGCTGGATGAGTCACAACCCCCTGTTGGCGAGGTGGGGTGAGGGGACACTCTGTCACAGGGGGATGATGGCAGCTGTTCCAAGACCGTTGGCAGTGGGGGCATTTGACTTGAGGTAACTGCATCATCCAGTAAGAGAGACAACTCTTGAGATCCAGAGGACATCCTTGGTTCCAAAAGCATCCCGGCTGCGCTGGAGCTCACCAAAGGATCTGTGGCAAGTTCTGGAGGTGGCTCTCTGGGTCTTGAGGCAGCTTCAGCAATGAGGAGGATGGATCTGGCCAGGTCTGAGAGCATACCTAGCCACTGAGATTCCCCAGATTGAGGTGCCGGTCCTGACACTGAGTGTAGGGGATGGTGTGGAGAGTGGGGCACAAAACCGCTTGAAGGTGGTGGCTTCAGTGTTTGTGGGCTTGAAGCTTTTGGGTTCTGTTTAGTTCTTACATGACAGTGCTTCTTCTGCGGGGAGTGTGTGTTGTCAGGTACCGCAAAACTTTTGCTTTGGGGCGGTAACTCAGTTTTTGGAGATGACAACAGCGTGTCCTTCAGTGGAGCCGCGCTCCCAGGCTCTGGGGGAAGGCAGAGCGGGGCTGTGGGCTGTAGCGCTGGGACGGAGCCCTGGCTACCGGCAGGGAAGGCGAGCTCATGCCGGCGCTTGGTGGATTTGCCCTTCACTGCCCCGCAGCTCACCGGGTGCAGGTCTGTGCCACCGCCGGGCCGAGCCTGCAGCAGGGCGCGGAGGTGCTGCCAGCGAAGGCGGGCGGCGTAGGGGGCCATGCCGGCACAGGCCCCGCAGCCCTGCGGGTCGTGGCCCACTCCCAGGCAGAGGACGCAACGCTCGTGCTCATCCGTCACCGAAATCCTGCGGCCGCAGGGACACTGCCTGGGCCCCTGGGCAGGCCGGCCCCCCGCCATCGGGCCCTCCGCGGTGGGGTGGGGCGGCGGGGCAGGCCCGGCCCGGCCCGGCCCGGCGGAGCGGGGGAGGCCGCAGCTCCCAGCCTGCCCCGCGGCCGCTTCCGGCCAGGCCGCGCCCGTCCCGCCGCCCGTGGGAACTACATCTCCCGGCAGGCAGCGCGCATGCGCGGAGGCTGGGCGGAAGTGGGCGGGGCGGCCGCTGCAAGCCCCGCCCTCTTTGCGCCGGCCGCCATTTTGTCACCGACTTTCACCCGCCGCCCGACGGGGCGTTTTTTTTTTTTTCTTAAAGGAGAA